>CP130733.1:25825346-25843162 GCA_030553155.1 Nippostrongylus brasiliensis | reverse complement strand
GGACACGCTCCCAATACAAACAGTCGAGAAACCCGGATTCAAAAATTTGTTGAAAGCCATCATTCCTCAGTGGAAACATCTCAAGTCGCGTACGCATTTCACAAGAAGCGAACTTCCGAGACTTTTTGAAGAATACGAAAATCGGCTGAAGACTGAACTCAGAGAAATTGAATGGATGACCGTGTCATTTGATCTCTTTGCCGATGAAGGCAACATTCATCAAATAATAGCAATAGCGAGCAGTTGTGCATTTCGTGAAAGATTTTACTCAAGTATATCGCGTGTTGGGCCTGATAGATGTTAAAAACGACAGCCATCGAGGCGTTATCATAAAGGATAAATTGGAAGATCTCTTCGAGTCTTTCGAAATCAAGCACAAGTAAATGGCAAGTGTGATTCAAACATACAAACACTGACACGATCTCTTTTTCCTCACATAACTTCTTTAATTCCGAAATACTTTTGCGCTCCTGCGGAACAGTTGAAATTGAAAGGGTTTTCTCATCTGCGGGTCAAGTTTTGACCGAGTTTCGTAAGTCGCTAACACCTGCAAATTTTGCAGCTCTTCTGTTTCTCAAACTTAATATTCCACAGATTGGCTTCGACCGTTGATCATTCCTGACTTTGAATATGCTTTCTTTGTAAGAGACTTAGCTCTTTCGTTAGCTGTTGTTAATAATATGCGCTCTAGTGTAGTAACCGATGAATTGATCGTTCCGGCACAACAGTAAAATAAACGCTTATATATTAGTGTCGTTTATTTTCGCGATATTACGGTGAAAAAACCATTATTTTTAGGAATTTCAACTTTTTTTGCAAAATTTCAAAAATTTAACGGATTTAACGAATTTAACGGTTTTTAACGGCAAATTTTGCCGTTAAAAAAAGTCGTTAAAAAATTTAACGGCCAGAATTTAACGCACAGCCCTGTTCCGGACGCTGATGGATGGAGCGAGACTGTCGAACATCTTCCATTTTTTGTACTGAAACTCTTCAGTACCAAGATAACCAATTCTGGTTAGATCACAAACATGTCACGATTCTCTACACTAATTGCTGTCACGATTCTTAGAGCTTCGACTTTCTTAGTGTTTCGCCTTTCATAGTGCTTCGCCCTTCTTAGTGTAGTGTTGTTTTACCCTTCTTAGTGCCTTGCTTCTCGTAGTGCTTTGCTTTCTTAGTGCTTTGCCTTTCATAGTGTTTTACCTTTCTTCGTGCTTGCTTTCTTAGTGCTTCGCCTTTCTTAGTGTCTTACTTCCCTTAGTGTATCTACTTTCTTGGTGCCTTGCCTTTCGTAGTGTTTTAGTTCCCTTTAGTGTTATAGTTCATTTTAGTGTTGTCGTTGTTTCTCTATGGTGATTCCTGACTGATCCACTGGCACGAGGGGCTACCATGCCCACGGTAGGTAATCAATAACTCTCTGTTAGTCTGGTCCCTCCCGCGGGCGCCTAGCCATTCACTTCAGATCCTGCGTTCACTATCGACTATCGGCTGCACTAATATGATCTACACTATCGTCGTCTGTGGCCTCTGTGCCAAGGTATGTCTGTTGCGGTTCTGTGGTCGCCCAGACCCTCATCAACACCGCTATGTCTGTCTGTTCAGATTTCTTTGCACTATAGTATTGCACTATACCTCGCCGAAGTTCGATAATGGCGGGAAAGCGGTGATGGAACCGGGCACACTCGGGACGACGAGACCAGTCTTCGTTCTTTCTTCACCTGGAGCACCCGGCTCCATTCTCGTGTCCGCTCGGATCAGTCCTTCCGTTCGTTTACAATTTTCTCTTCACTATTTAGTTTCTCAATTGTTAATTGTGCACCTTGTTCCTCCTTGTTTCTCATTGTTGATCACTCTCTCCTCAGTGATCTCACTCCACACTCTTTATCTCAGGATCACCATTCAGGTACTATTTACGCGTTATTGTATTCTTGTTATCTGCACTATATCTACTTTCTCACTTATAATCCACCGGTTCACTTACACTATTCCATTCGCACTAAGCTTTGTCACGAAGCTGTTGTTGTTTACCAGTAATCCCGATCTCCACCATATTTTGCCGAAGTTGTTACTCAGTTACCTCATCCTTGTTATTCAGTTACTTTGTTCGTTGACACCGTTATTTGTGTTCCGTATTACACGAAGTAAATTTTAGTTTTCGTTATTCTCGTTGAAAGTCCCGCGTGGCAATTCGGTTGGTCCACATTTACCTTTGATCCGTCGGTAATTAATTTGTGTTACGTGATCGACTATTTCCAGAGGGTTAGCACTAGCACTAAAGCCGACGGACGACATCCAATTTATCTGTGGTGCATCGGCCAAATAAGGTTAGTTATATATTTGATTCTCGTTTTCTTTTTCTCCGCTTTACACTGCAGGAGAATTTTGAGTTATTTTTTTCCTTTTCCTTATAAATAGTGATTCTTTACAAGAGGGTGCACAATTAATTTCCCATTTTCTCTCTCTTATTCTCTGCACTAGTTAGCGCCTTGTCATAATAACTGTTGTGCACAAGTAGGTCTCTCCCTTTCCATCCCCAGTAGGCCTATTGATCACCATCGTACAATTATGGCTACCGTCCTACGCACTCAAAAGGCGTTGATGACCAGGCGCATCAATGCCATCTCACAGTGGATCCAGGACACAGCACCTCTGCTAGAACGCCCCACGGACGGGGAACAGCGGAGACGTGCACACCAATATCGCATGATACTGTCGACATGCGAGGAGCACATAGAGCGACTCGAGGCGTCGTTAAATACACTAGCGGCCGCCTTCGACAACACGGACGCGACATCGCCCGACGAGGAGGAATTCAAGAAGTACATCGACAATGCCATGGACTTCGTGATGACACTACACGAACACAAGGACAAGGTGTCGGCTGTCATCCACGAGACATCGGCAAACCCACAGGACACAGACAGCGAGGAAGGCCGCACGTGCCTACTCCAGCCCAGTCAGCTCCCACCCATCCCTATACCGACATTCACGGGTAGGCGATGGGAATGGGACAATTTTTGGGCCCTGTTTGAGGCGAACGTACACAAACAGGCCCTCACACCACTACAGAAGTTCAACTACTTACACTCCTCCCTCGCCGGTGAAGCGAAACAGTCAATAGCACGATTCCAAGTGACAGCTGCCAACTACTCCAGGGCACTAGATCACTTGAAGAAACGCTACGGTCAAAGCGACGGCATTATCCTGGATCTACACAAATCCCTGAAGGCATGCAGCACAGCGAGCCCGAAGATTGAGTGCCAACGCCAACTATTCGAACAACTTGCAGCGATAGTGGCACAATTGAGGGACCATGGTGAACACGTGGACAGCTACCTTATGGTCCAAACAGTCCTACAGAAGTTCCACTCCAGAATCCAAACCTCAGCTTTGGAGAGGAACTTACGGAACGGAACTCATCCAACTCAGTGGACCCTAGACACGTGGCTTGACACCATAGATGATATCATTTCACAAGAAGAAAGGCGGAAAGAGATGATGTCATTCGACCTCGTACAAGAGACTGCTACACAAAAACAAGCCAGTTCTAGAACGCAACCCACACGAAGCAGGAACGGTTGTGAATGTTGCGGTAAGATCGGCCACAGGTGGAATGTCTGCAAAGAAATCCCAACAGCAGCAGCAAGGAAGAAATTCCTCATGGAATCACAGAGATGTCTCAACTGCGGCTCAGATTCACATCTTGCTACAGCATGTACAAGCGGCAACTGCCGCCTCTGTAACGGACGACACCACACGGCCACCTGCATGAAGTCATCAGAACACGCTCAACAGAAAGACAACAGAGGAACCACAGAGCCCAGGAAAACAAGCACACCAGCGCAACAGAAAAACGTTCGACAGACGCCAACTAACAGAGTGGAACAGAAGACTACACGACCATCTAGACAACTGATGGTAACAAACGAAACGGAACAGGAAAGAGGAGAACGACGGCAAGAGACAACAACACTACAAGCACACAATCAGGAAACCACCAAGAAAGCCAAGCGCAATAAGGTGGTACTACTGGCAGGTTCGGCACAAGTTCTCGACTCCCACAATAGGACACACGAGGCAGTGGTGCTCCTAGACACAGGATCAGAACTGTCGTTCATCAGCAACGCACAGATAAATTGGATGTCGTCCGTCGGCTTTAGTGCTAGTGCTAACCCTCTGGAAATAGTCGATCACGTAACACAAATTAATTACCGACGGATCAAAGGTAAATGTGGACCAACCGAATTGCCACGCGGGACTTTCAACGAGAATAACGAAAACTAAAATTTACTTCGTGTAATACGGAACACAAATAACGGTGTCAACGAACAAAGTAACTGAATAACAAGGATGAGGTAACTGAGTAACAACTTCGGCAAAATATGGTGGAGATCGGGATTACTGGTAAACAACAACAGCTTCGTGACAAAGCTTAGTGCGAATGGAATAGTGTAAGTGAACCGGTGGATTATAAGTGAGAAAGTAGATATAGTGCAGATAACAAGAATACAATAACGCGTAAATAGTACCTGAATGGTGATCCTGAGATAAAGAGTGTGGAGTGAGATCACTGAGGAGAGAGTGATCAACAATGAGAAACAAGGAGGAACAAGGTGCACAATTAACAATTGAGAAACTAAATAGTGAAGAGAAAATTGTAAACGAACGGAAGGACTGATCCGAGCGGACACGAGAATGGAGCCGGGTGCTCCAGGTGAAGAAAGAACGAAGACTGGTCTCGTCGTCCCGAGTGTGCCCGGTTCCATCACCGCTTTCCCGCCATTATCGAACTTCGGCGAGGTATAGTGCAATACTATAGTGCAAAGAAATCTGAACAGACAGACATAGCGGTGTTGATGAGGGTCTGGGCGACCACAGAACCGCAACAGACATACCTTGGCACAGAGGCCACAGACGACGATAGTGTAGATCATATTAGTGCAGCCGATAGTCGATAGTGAACGCAGGATCTGAAGTGAATGGCTAGGCGCCCGCGGGAGGGACCAGACTAACAGAGAGTTATTGATTACCTACCGTGGGCATGGTAGCCCCTCGTGCCAGTGGATCAGTCAGGAATCACCATAGAGAAACAACGACAACACTAAAATGAACTATAACACTAAAGGGAACTAAAACACTACGAAAGGCAAGGCACCAAGAAAGTAGATACACTAAGGGAAGTAAGACACTAAGAAAGGCGAAGCACTAAGAAAGCAAGCACGAAGAAAGGTAAAACACTATGAAAGGCAAAGCACTAAGAAAGCAAAGCACTACGAGAAGCAAGGCACTAAGAAGGGTAAAACAACACTACACTAAGAAGGGCGAAGCACTATGAAAGGCGAAACACTAAGAAAGTCGAAGCTCTAAGAATCGTGACAGCAATTAGTGTAGAGAATCGTGACATGTTTGTGATCTAACCAGAATTGGTTATCTTGGTACTGAAGAGTTTCAGTACACTCCGGCCTGCCATAATGGGTGTAGAGCTTCATTCGCGACGATTCCCATTCGTGGATTCTTCTGGTTAGCGTCCGATTTCTGTGATTTGTTTGCTTAGTTCGCGGTAGCATTGAGCAGCGTAGCGGTGTCCCTCACGTCTTTCGAGCTTCTCGCGTGTGATGTAGTGCGAGTATGGGGGGTACCGGAAGGGATGAAACTGACATTGAGAAGTTGTGGTTACTGCGTTGGTAGTCAGGAGGCATCATTGTAGGCCTTCTTCGTTCATTTTCGCGTAGTCTTGTCGTCTCCCTCTTCTGAGGTCGTACTGGTATACTGGAGTCGGCTCATTCGTATCTTCGGGTACTGGCGTTGTGCTGTGTGGAGCGGTCTGTGATGTTGGGCTTGAGGCTGCAACTTCGAGATCTGCTGCTTGCTCGGTCGTGAGCGTGTCTGCTCCTATTTCTAGTGGGATGACCTTATTTACTGGACGTCGTATCCTTCTCTTAGTCGGCAGCTCGATGACGACTTCTCTGATGTGATTCTGTCGCTCTTGCCCTACTTCGACAATCCGTCCGATTTTCCAGGTGTTCCTTGGTTGGTCTGGATCAGACAGTATGACGACTGTGCCTTCTTTGGGAGTTGTGGTTGAGCCTCGTCGCGTTTCGATGTGGCGTTTGTGGTGTTCTCTGAGACTGGTGAGGTACTGCGTCCTCCAGATGTTCCAAAACTCCTCTGTTAGTTTGACCGATGACTGTAGTGCGTTTTCGACTTGCTCTTGTGTGTGAAGTCGTAGTTCTTCTTCCGGAGTGTGATACGTTGGGTCGTTTTTGATATCGCCGATACGGTTTAGTGGATAGTCGATCGTGATATCCTTTTGGATGAAGTCTATCGGACGTATGATTGGTTGCGAATCCCAACTCTTCTCTTGATGTGTGAGGGGTCTCGTGTTAAGAGTTGATTCTACCTCCGTGAGCATTGTTCGAAGCACGTCGAAGGATACTTTACGCCGACCTAGCGTCTTGTAGAGTGATTCCTTTATGGAACGAATCAACCTTTCATAGAATCCGCCCTGCCACGGCGCATATGGGGTGATGTGGTTCCAGGTTATCTCTCTTTGGGCTAGTGTTTCGGCTGTATTTTCGTGTTCCAACGTTCTTTGTAGTGCTTCGTGTAGAATCTTCTCTCCTAGCAGGAATGTTGGAGCGTTGTCCGAGGTAATGGTCTTCGGGATTCCTCTTCTTGCGAAGAATCTCCGTAGTGCATTCAGGAATTTTTCCGTCGTCATGTCCGCGACGAGCTCTAAGTGTATGAGTCGAGTTGTGGCACATGTAAGGATGCAACCATATGCCTTGTCTGAAGATTGTGCGATGGTCAACGGGCCAAAATAGTCTAAGCCGATGTGTTCAAACGGTCTTGCTCGTTGAACTCTTCGTTGTGGCAGACTCGTTGTCTCTGGATAGCGGTAAGGCATGTTGTTGAACTTCTGACAGGCGATACATCTTCGTAGAAGTTGTGAGGTCTGCTGCCTCAACTTAGGGATCCAGTACGATTGCCGGACGGTTGCCATTGTGTGTGCTACTCCTTGGTGGTAGTTGTTGTGTGCCTCCAAGACGATTAGGCGTGCTAGAGCCGTTTTTGGTGCGATGAACACGGGCGTTTTCGCTGACTGGGGGATTTCTGCGTTCTGTAGGCGACCATAACAGCGTAAAATTCCTTCATTGTCGCGTTTTATGTTCAGATCCTTTAGCGATTTGATCGTGTTCTCGCTGATACACGCTGTCTGGTGATCCAGGATGATGAACTTTTTGGCCTCCTGGAGTTCTTTTCCGGTCAGTGTTGTGGAAAACATGGTAGCAGTTGTGTTTTCTCTTCTTCGTGGGATGTTACGTGACATTTGCCGTACGAATCGGAGTACGTATGCCACTACCCTCTGTGCTCTGTGCAAACTGTTATATCGTGTGAGGTCAAAAATGTGGTGTCCGTCATGTTTGTCGTCCGTGTTTGTGGATATCCGTGTGTGGAGTGTGGTTTCTTCTTCCTTGTCGGACTCTTGTGTGCAGATTGGGAACATTTGTCGGTACTCTGGTGTCTGTGTGAAGTCTCCTTGAATGAGTTTCGGACCGTTCCACCACAATGTGCTGGAAGTGATGTCCGCTCCTCGGGTTCCCAAGTCGGCTGGGTTTTCGGCTGTCGGGATATGGCCGAAAAGACACTGAACTCCTTGTGTGCGGAGATCTCCTACTATTCTTCCAATCTCCTCTAGGCGGTTCGTGACCAGGATTCCCATATCCTTGCGATTCGATGGTGTTTTCACCCATCCTAGTACGATTTCGGAGTCGGAGAAGAATAGAACCTGGTGTATGTTGCATACTGAGTGCAAGGCTGTGTAGGCGAAGTGAGCCAGACGCGCTCCCAGAGTGAGAGCGTTCATCTCCAATTTTGGGATTGTCGTGACAGCCTTTAACGTGGGCAGTTTAGTCTTTGCGATGACCAAATTGGTGGTCGATGGTGTACCTATGTATACGCATGCCGCCATGGCGATCCTGCTGGCGTCAGCAAAGACGAACATAGTGTGCCGTTCTTTTCGCTCTAGTGTTTGTCGCTTTATTTCCTTATAAAACAGGGATATGTTCGAGGATATTTCATGCCATTGTTGGTTTAGCTGGGATGGTAACAATGTGTCCCACGTGAGTCCGTCTTTCCAGAGCGATTGGACGAAAACCTTTGCCGGTAGAAGTATTGGAGCCATGAGTCCAAGGGGATCATATACGGATGCGAGTTGTCGTGTCACTGTTCTTTTCGTGACTTTGTCGACTGTGCACATCGTGCCTTTCAGGACCATCGTGTCGTGCTTGGAGTCCCATTTGATTCCTAGGACTTTTGGAGCGTTCGACTTGGCGCGGTCAGTGACGTCTATCTTGTTGTTGAGCTCCTCGTTATTGGACAGAAACTCCCGAAGGTTCATGTTGAGACTGTTGAATATCGCCTTCGTTTTGTGATACTTCTCAGTGGCTTCTTCGCTCGTTTCAGCTCCGATTATCAAGTTGTCCACATACAGATTGTCTCTGATTTCGGTGGCCATGACTTCGTCTTGTGTGGCGTTGTCAAGGTGAAAATCGATTGTGGCTGCTAACAAGAATGGTGATGTGTTGAGTCCGAATGTGACTCTTGTGAACCTGTAGATGACGATGGTGTCGTGAGTAGGTGGGCGTTTGATATCTTTCACCCATAAACATCGTGTCGCGTCTCGATCACATTCTTGTAGGCGTACTTGAAGGAATGCCTTTTCAACGTCTGATATGATGGCAACCTTGTGCGTTCTGAATCTAAGCAAGATGGATATCATGTCAGGGAGCATTGTCGGTCCTTGGTGTAAAACGTCGTTGAGGCATGGTTTGCCTTTGTAGTGCGCAGAGGCATCGAACACTATCCGCATTTTAGTGGTTTCCTTGTTGGGCGTGATTACCGCTTGGTGCGGGAGATAGTGCATGACCGTTCGTGCTTGATCGGAGTATTCCGGTACTTCTTCTATGATGCCTTTCTCTAACTGCTCCTTGAATATACCGTCATACTGCTGTAACGTCGCACTATCGTGTTCGTACTGACTTAAGACGTTGTGTAGTCTTTTGAATGCGATGGATTTGTTGTCCGGCAGCGACCTATAGTTGTCTTTCCATGGGAGTCTAACGTGGTAACCGTCGTCCTTGTGTTCGATCGTGTCTCGAAACTTCTTCAGCACCATCTCGTTGAGTTTCTTTTGTTCCGACTTCGCTGGGCCGGTAAACTCATTCGTGCCGGAGGACTCGAGCGTCCAGTACTGGTCCCACACTTCTTGTTCCTCTTTGAAGTTTGTGACTGATAATGTCTTCGCTGGTTCGGACGTCTCCTGAGCTTGGCAACCACTGATTATGTAGCCCAGCCTTGTTGGGATGAGCTGTAGGCCTGAGGGAAGAATCAGTTTGCCGATTGGTAGCATGAAATTCCAGAGGTAGTCGCAGCCAAGGAGTATCTGTGGCTGGAGTTTGGATGTCCGTTTCTGAAGCGATAGCTTAATGGTGTGTTCGGCAATGAATGCAAGGTCTTCGGAGCCTAGGTTGGCTTGTTCAATCGTGTCCGTAATGTATTCTGTCCTGTGAAGGCGGAGACTGTGTTGGCGACCTTCGATGTCCGTAAGCTTCAGTTCTGAGATACCGCATTGTGTGACTGTCGGTAGTCGTGAACTGAAGGTGTTGATAGACAGCGTTGTGCTATCTACTGTTGGAATGGCGAGGTTGTCGGCTAGCGCGTTGCTGATGAACGACAGTTCTGATCCTGTGTCTAGGAGCACCACTGCCTCGTGTGTCCTATTGTGGGAGTCGAGAACTTGTGCCGAACCTGCCAGTAGTACCACCTTATTGCGCTTGGCTTTCTTGGTGGTTTCCTGATTGTGTGCTTGTAGTGTTGTTGTCTCTTGCCGTCGTTCTCCTCTTTCCTGTTCCGTTTCGTTTGTTACCATCAGTTGTCTAGATGGTCGTGTAGTCTTCTGTTCCACTCTGTTAGTTGGCGTCTGTCGAACGTTTTTCTGTTGCGCTGGTGTGCTTGTTTTCCTGGGCTCTGTGGTTCCTCTGTTGTCTTTCTGTTGAGCGTGTTCTGATGACTTCATGCAGGTGGCCGTGTGGTGTCGTCCGTTACAGAGGCGGCAGTTGCCGCTTGTACATGCTGTAGCAAGATGTGAATCTGAGCCGCAGTTGAGACATCTCTGTGATTCCATGAGGAATTTCTTCCTTGCTGCTGCTGTTGGGATTTCTTTGCAGACATTCCACCTGTGGCCGATCTTACCGCAACATTCACAACCGTTCCTGCTTCGTGTGGGTTGCGTTCTAGAACTGGCTTGTTTTTGTGTAGCAGTCTCTTGTACGAGGTCGAATGACATCATCTCTTTCCGCCTTTCTTCTTGTGAAATGATATCATCTATGGTGTCAAGCTACGTGTCTAGGGTCCACTGAGTTGGATGAGTTCCGTTCCGTAAGTTCCTCTCCAAAGCTGAGGTTTGGATTCTGGAGTGGAACTTCTGTAGGACTGTTTGGACCATAAGGTAGCTGTCCACGTGTTCACCATGGTCCCTCAATTGTGCCACTATCGCTGCAAGTTGTTCGAATAGTTGGCGTTGGCACTCAATCTTCGGGCTCGCTGTGCTGCATGCCTTCAGGGATTTGTGTAGATCCAGGATAATGCCGTCGCTTTGACCGTAGCGTTTCTTCAAGTGATCTAGTGCCCTGGAGTAGTTGGCAGCTGTCACTTGGAATCGTGCTATTGACTGTTTCGCTTCACCGGCGAGGGAGGAGTGTAAGTAGTTGAACTTCTGTAGTGGTGTGAGGGCCTGTTTGTGTACGTTCGCCTCAAACAGGGCCCAAAAATTGTCCCATTCCCATCGCCTACCCGTGAATGTCGGTATAGGGATGGGTGGGAGCTGACTGGGCTGGAGTAGGCACGTGCGGCCTTCCTCGCTGTCTGTGTCCTGTGGGTTTGCCGATGTCTCGTGGATGACAGCCGACACCTTGTCCTTGTGTTCGTGTAGTGTCATCACGAAGTCCATGGCATTGTCGATGTACTTCTTGAATTCCTCCTCGTCGGGCGATGTCGCGTCCGTGTTGTCGAAGGCGGCCGCTAGTGTATTTAACGACGCCTCGAGTCGCTCTATGTGCTCCTCGCATGTCGACAGTATCATGCGATATTGGTGTGCACGTCTCCGCTGTTCCCCGTCCGTGGGGCGTTCTAGCAGAGGTGCTGTGTCCTGGATCCACTGTGAGATGGCATTGATGCGCCTGGTCATCAACGCCTTTTGAGTGCGTAGGACGGTAGCCATAATTGTACGATGGTGATCAATAGGCCTACTGGGGATGGAAAGGGAGAGACCTACTTGTGCACAACAGTTATTATGACAAGGCGCTAACTAGTGCAGAGAATAAGAGAGAGAAAATGGGAAATTAATTGTGCACCCTCTTGTAAAGAATCACTATTTATAAGGAAAAGGAAAAAAATAACTCAAAATTCTCCTGCAGTGTAAAGCGGAGAAAAAGAAAACGAGAATCAAATATATAACTAACCTTATTTGGCCGATGCACCACAGATAAATTGGATGTCGTCCGTCGGCTTTAGTGCTAGTGCTAACCCTCTGGAAATAGTCGATCACGTAACTGTCATGCTTGGAAGATAGGAGTTCTTATATAATCTTTATTATGAACAAACAAGATAGACCCGACTATGCGGTACACCGGCTATGCACAGAACTGATGTAGTTATGGGCGTGGTCACTGCTGACCACTCCAAATGTGGGCGGGTATAAGCTGACCCGTGACATGCCCTTCTCTCGTAGCTTGTTGGCCTCAACAAGCAATCACAAATTAAGTGGGCAACATTATTATCGATATGAACGAAACATAGCACTGGAGCCGACGAGTGATCCACTTCTGCTTTTGAACAACTGTGCAGGGGATTCTGATTGAGGGCCGCGTTTCGTTGATCCACGGCTTGAGGCAGGCGGCTTGTGACAGCGTAGGCTTTCATGGTTGCTTTGATCATCATCGTCGTTGTCCTTCGAACTTGTCTTGGTTGACGTAGAGAACTGTCTGATGAATGTTGTGGCCTTCGTTGACGTGTGAAGGGTTCGGCACGAAACGTCCTGTTCAAATAAGGAAGAAGGACGTCGTTTATTCGTTCGGAAGGAAAAGGACTTCCCGTCCCTTCAACGGTAAGTTTGTCGTTACTCCGTTCGGAAGAAGTTGATCTTCAACGTCTCACGTGATCGTTATCGTTAATGTGACTCGAGATCAGTGAAGCACTGATCTAGTCATGATTCGTTATTGTTATGATTAAAAAAAATCGCTACCGTTATCGTTATTTGTAGAAAAACGTCGCTACTTTGTTATTTACTACCGTTTTCTTTTAACTCGCAATCACCCTTATTCAAAGCTTTAGGTATTAAAAAGCACTCGTTATTTTTTTTTACAAAACTTTCAAACCACTTGCTCTACTTTTTTGTTTCGTTATCTTTGAAACAGATGTAATCATGAAAAATGAGAAAAGAAAACTCAGACTTATTACTTATCACATACTCGTAATTTCAAAAGCTGACCTCGTACAAATTTTATTTGTAAGGCTTCTGGTTTCGTTATTGTTCACTAAGATTTTCGGTACTTTTCGCTATATCATCATAGCTCGTTGAACAGTTTCCTTTTCAATATGGCGCCCTGTTTTTTTTCCTAAAAAAACGCTATCTTCACGTCAAATATGTTACTACTGAGCTCTGGCAGCCGTTTTCCTGAGATTGTTTTCCACGTTATTTCGTACTCTTAACTGAAACTACTATTTTTCTTCCTGCCCAAGCTTTTTTTTGGACCCAGATCTACATGGTCAACTTAAGCTCATGGGCATAGTTGAAAACAGTTGAACAATACACGGTCGATGAGCTAGCCTTAAAATAGTTCGAGTTCGATCCAATAAAGAAAAACATCGTACGATTAAATACATTTACGACAGACCTTCGCGATCTACTACTAATGTAGCAATAGGTTTGTTTTTTGTATTGATGCCCTGATAAAGTAACGCAAATTTCAAGAAACCCATACACGACTGCTGTGTTAACACGGCACCGTCATTGTTTACTATACTTTTTCACCATTGAACGTTATATTTTTCTTTATATCTCGTCGCTGCTCCTTCGTTAATTACTGACCACTTCGATATAGAGCTCCGTTTCTTAAAAAACTCTATCTTCACACCGTTACATTTTTACTTTTTTCCGCCAGTCCCAAAATGTCACGCTTTACGTTGCTTTTCCCAATCTTGTCATCCAATGAAGGCCTGCAGTTGCGTTGTTTTTGTACGGTATGATATCATACCGAGTGAAGAAAGCCGCGATTTCTATGCGAACGCTGCATTTTTGTCATTAGGTTGTTAAGGATATCCGGCTTAAGGTCAGTAAAACTGAATTATTCTCTAACTTGTTTTTCAAAATTTGCTAGATTCAAACGTCACCGAGGTATTTATAAAAACTCCCTATTCTTTTTACACTTCTGGAAGGCCTGCGTGGTACCGTGGTAAGAAGCGCCACTGACACCCACACGGTCGAGCGATCGATCCCGGCCCGGGCTAACCATGCCTACCTTTATACTTCTGGATAAAGTTAAACAATAGCATTATGAAAATTATTAACAATTCGAAAGACAAAATTACGAATATTTTGCAGACTTGTCGAAACTATTGAAACTAAAACAACTTGCACTTTATCACGTCATCAATAGAAAGAAAAGTTCGAATGCATGGTTTTTCAACCAAGCTAATTCGCAGTTTTCTGTCCTAGGTGCTGGCTCTCAATTAGCATGGTAATAAAATGGGATAGATCTTCACGCTTTTGAAAGCTGTAGCTCTCGGTGTGAAAATTTCCATACGAACTTGAAAAGATTCGATTGCAAGTCAGCTTCAGTGTAAAACAACTTCTCCTCTACGAGTTCCACAATTGCTTTAATATTCGGGATTACGTATGTTTCGGTACTCGTTATAGAGTTTGATTTTCAGTGTTCTCGAACGGGCCCTTGCTTTCCAACTAATTCTCTTGGTGCACAAAAGAGGGAAGAACTCGGCCCGGTTAAATACTGATCAGACAGTTCGTGAATTTGCTTCGTAAAAGAAAAAATAACATAACTCAAACAGTTGAGAACTTATTGGACCAATGTTCTTCTTCATATTTCTCGGAGTTTGTACTTTCATCGTGAAAGATGTAAAAAAAAAGAAGGGTGAATTAAGAATAACAAAATATTAGTGCCCACATGAGAAGAGTTAGCGGCTTTGAAATTATAATTGGCAGTTCCAATGAAATTTTGAATCACGTCCCGTGATCTCTGAACTCATCAAAAACGATCAACTACAGTAACCAAATATCAAAAAGAATTTCGTTACTAACATACAGTTCGAAGTTCTACCGTCATCTCCTCGAACAGATTCGGTACTGTTAGGATTTTGTATGTTTCTACGTAAAATTGGGATGTATCAAAACGGCAGCGCAACCGTGATTCCATATTGTACGCGAGTATTTCTCGCTCAGGTAATCGTTCTCCCGTGTAAGGTGTGCTAATGTTGACCTTAGCGCAGTATCGGATCGCGTGTGGCGACCTTTTGCTTCAAAAGCATACTCGAGCAACAAGTGATTGCGCATCTAGTCAGCGCCTGCTGTGAATGAGTACGCGCAACTCCGCTTCGATAGCGCATCTACAGTACTTCTATCTAAAGTTCTCCACTTAATATCACGTAACACAAATACATTCAAAATGAAATACAGACAATTTTTTTCTCAGTTTTTTTCTTTTTCAGGGTACCCTATGTACATTATATACATGCTAGCAGTGGCATGGACGGCAGTATGAGGAATAAATGGCAACTATAATATAAAAGTTAGAAAATTGAATGAATTGAAGAAAAAGAAGGAAGAGAGAGATTCTTAATTTACTTCTTCTCAACATCTAAAAAAGAAGCAGTGAGACACCAACAATTTTGGAACTTACTACCGAAAAACACGGAAGTCACAAATGAGCTTCATTTACATTTCGCTCGTGTGACATGCGTGATTTCCGCATCACAAGAGTTTTAGGAAACAATACTTCCGGGAAAACCAATATAATTTTGGAACATACTACCGAAAAACACGGAGGTCACAAATGAGCTTTATTTAATTTTTACTCGTGTGACCTGCGTGATTTCCGCATCACAAGAGTTTTGGGAGACCTCACCGTAAACTACAAAATTCACTTGGTACCTCTAGAATTGAAGTAAGTAGTGAAAATTGAAATTTACGCAGTCGACAATCAAACTAATCTCATAATCAAATAAACTGTAACTGACAGATAACAAAGCGCTCAATCTCGGAAAGTAGATAAAGGAACGTCTAATCTCGGAATTCAAAGAAGGGAGCGCTCTATCTCGGAGAAAAAAATGAAAGAACGTCCAATTTCGGAAGATAAAATTGAAGTGGTAAAGGTGAAAAAGTTAAAGTACTCACATTCGAAGAGAGATATTGTTGGATTTTTCATCTGCCATATCCATGCGCCACGTGATACATATTATTCAGAAGATAAAATTCAACATGCAATTACTTGTGCAAGAAGTAGAGTGCTCAATTATCATGCGCAGTGCAAAGTGAGTGAGAGGAAATCATATCTCGAGATATGTGATCATTTTGTTGGCCTACAAAATGGAGTTCCGCGAATAGCCGATATTGGTGAATTTTTCACAAAAAAATCTCCCCTGAGACCTCCATGTCATGCTTGGAAGATAGGAGTTCTTATATAATCTTTATTATGAACAAACAAGATAGACCCGACTATGCGGTACACCGGCTATGCACAGAACTGATGTAGTTATGGGCGTGGTCACTGCTGACCACTCCAAATGTGGGCGGGTATAAGCTGACCCGTGACATAACACAAATTAATTACCGACGGATCAAAGGTAAATGTGGACCAACCGAATTGCCACGCGGGACTTTCAACGAGAATAACGAAAACTAAAATTTACTTCGTGTAATACGGAACACAAATAACGGTGTCAACGAACAAAGTAACTGAATAACAAGGATGAGGTAACTGAGTAACAACTTCGGCAAAATATGGTGGAGATCGGGATTACTGGTAAACAACAACAGCTTCGTGACAAAGCTTAGTGCGAATGGAATAGTGTAAGTGAACCGGTGGATTATAAGTGAGAAAGTAGATATAGTGCAGATAACAAGAATACAATAACGCGTAAATAGTACCTGAATGGTGATCCTGAGATAAAGAGTGTGGAGTGAGATCACTGAGGAGAGAGTGATCAACAATGAGAAACAAGGAGGAACAAGGTGCACAATTAACAATTGAGAAACTAAATAGTGAAGAGAAAATTGTAAACGAACGGAAGGACTGATCCGAGCGGACACGAGAATGGAGCCGGGTGCTCCAGGTGAAGAAAGAACGAAGACTGGTCTCGTCGTCCCGAGTGTGCCCGGTTCCATCACCGCTTTCCCGCCATTATCGAACTTCGGCGAGGTATAGTGCAATACTATAGTGCAAAGAAATCTGAACAGACAGACATAGCGGTGTTGATGAGGGTCTGGGCGACCACAGAACCGCAACAGACATACCTTGGCACAGAGGCCACAGACGACGATAGTGTAGATCATATTAGTGCAGCCGATAGTCGATAGTGAACGCAGGATCTGAAGTGAATGGCTAGGCGCCCGCGGGAGGGACCAGACTAACAGAGACTTATTGATTACCTACCGTGGGCATGGTAGCCCCTCGTGCCAGTGGATCAGTCAGGAATCACCATAGAGAAACAACGACAACACTAAAATGAACTATAACACTAAAGGGAACTAAAACACTACGAAAGGCAAGGCACCAAGAAAGTAGATACACTAAGGGAAGTAAGACACTAAGAAAGGCGAAGCACTAAGAAAGCAAGCACGAAGAAAGGTAAAACACTATGAAAGGCAAAGCACTAAGAAAGCAAAGCACTACGAGAAGCAAGGCACTAAGAAGGGTAAAACAACACTACACTAAGAAGGGCGAAGCACTATGAAAGGCGAAACACTAAGAAAGTCGAAGCTCTAAGAATCGTGACAGCAATTAGTGTAGAGAATCGTGACATGTTTGTGATCTAACCAGAATTGGTTATCTTGGTACTGAAGAGTTTCAGTACATTTCTCTTGAAGAAGCAAGCTAAACCGATCTCTACGATGCTTCGTAACTGTGCGGCATTCTGAGCGTATTGACGCTATTAATTTGGAAAGAAAAGCAACTCTGAAAATACGTTTTCGAAAAAGTTTTGAGAGTAAAGGTAAATGTAAGGTAGATGTGCAGACGTTGGTCAGTTTCCGTAGGACGCACCGCCGCGTTCCTGTTCCATTAAGAATCGTAAAGGCAAAGTGAATGTGTTTTTGGCTTACACATGACTGGCGGGGACCATTCGCTATACCAAGTCAGAGACTTTACCTTTCCAGACAGGTCTCGTACCAATTAACCAGATCTCAGAGGGATGGAAGGCTTGGTTAGCCCCGGCAGGGATCGATCGTGGGACGATGCGTGCGTCAGTAGCGCCTCTTTCTAATGTAGCCTACAAGGCAGCGGTATGTTGAAAATGCTCCCAATGAACCGTGACCCACAGCTTCTAGACTTTCAAGGGCGGACGGCTCGGGCCTGCTGTGGATGAGCACACCAAGCCTGACCCGTCCGCCCCTCGTTCTAAACAGACAAAATTCAGAGAAGCTTCCCAGTGTTATCATTTAACCATCGCCGTCATTATCAACATCATCATCACTGTCATCACTGCCGTCGCCGGCGGTCTTTCACATGAACGGAGTGAAG
>CP130733.1:25562147-25825326 GCA_030553155.1 Nippostrongylus brasiliensis | reverse complement strand
AGTAACCCAAATAACTACTCATTAAGAGATCCGTCCTAGAGCTGCAACTGTCAGGGGGCGAAACCAATAAGCGCTAAATTGTTCCTGAGTAAGTCGAGCCGACGAAGCAAAACACCAAGATACATTTTGTAGCGGTCGCTGGTCCAAGGGTGCGCACCCTTCCTACTGACTTGCGCGCTCTGTATCCGCATTGAGCGTCTTCTGCTGGGTCGACCATGTCGACAAAGTCACCCTGGGCGTATTATTATGCAACATATGTATGCAATTCAATGCATACTATTATAGTGGTACGTTAGGATATGAAATGAGATCTTACGCATTAGTATGCAACTGCGAGAAAATTATTGACTCTTTGCAGCAGTTTCCGTTGCTGACACTAAACCAGCAATGATCACAGAGACTGATCAGCACTGATCTAGAGAAATGACTCTTAGTAGAACGTTCTACATTATTGAACTACAGCGCTCCCCATAGGTTTTTCGTGGCCACTTGTAACTGAAAATTCCGCGAAGAACTGAAAATGGCTGGGAGATACACAGCGAGTTACAAAAGTACAGTACCGGACGCGCCGCAATGATAAAACGGCGGCAGCAGCGCTTCGGAGTGCCGAAACCCGCCGTTTCGGCGTCCACACGGGGTGACCCGGCGAAGTCAGCCCCAGGGCGGTAACTTCGAATTACCCTGTGGAGGCTCCTATTGCTAGCTTTGGACGTTAGGAAAAGACGCGCCTTGGGTAAGGCCCTTGTTGTACCATCACTCGTGGTGAGCGTCAGCTGCTTACGAGCGGTGAGCTAACTCAGACGCTGAGCACGCGACGCACGCACGCACGCGCCCGAAGCATACAGAGCGGCCCACATTTCAATTGGGTCATGTTTTTTGCGGGGGTTGTTCCACTCTCCCGACATTGTTTTTTAGTGTGTTTTCTTCTAATTTAACGATTATTAGTCTTCGTAGGGTGTATTTTTAGCATTCGTTACCTATTTATTGACTGTTTGATGTTCCAATTTTGGACAATGGCAATTTCGAGAATGGACTCTCACTGTAGGAAACCTCTTTCTTATGTACTACAGTGACAACAAACCCACCTTTAGAATCCTCCCCATGACTTTCTTGCATTTCCACAACTACAAAATTCCATACTTTGCTCCTACGGCTCCTCTCTCTATACGCGCAAATTAAGCACAAGGAACATTAATATAAAGAGAAAAGAAACCAACTAGTCAAGATTATCGTCCTGCTTTTGCAATCTGCGGAAATCAAATCGGACTTCTTGGAAAAAGTGAAGACCGTAGGCGCCTCCTAGAAATATGGCGAAGAATGGTAATCCGACTTGAATTCATGGTTCTAATCACGAATGTACTGTTCGTTGTTAACGTTGATTGTCGTGGACCACCCAAATCGCTAATCTAGTGGTTCAGTGAGGGTCACCTATTTCGGTTAAAGTTTACCTACTTTTGGGGAACTGAATACGATGGTGAAGTTCGTTTTCCAATCGTTTTCTAATCAATGAATGCTGAATACGGCAGCTACAGGCAGATTGGTGACACTCACTGGACCATCCGAGTAGCGATTTGGATGGTCCACGACAACCAGCGTTAAAAACGAACAGTACATTCGTGATCAGAACCATGAAGTATATACAGTACAAGATTTCAGCGAATTTCGACACATTAAATAAAAAAAACCGAGTACTGGTGCCCGATAAGCTGTATAGGGCCCTGAAAATAATTTATATTAAAAGAAAAACAATAAAAGACAAGTGCGAAAAACACAGTAGAAAAAGCGCGAGGTGATCGACCCACCCCCAGCGAAAGCGTCAATCGCAGTGCAATGCGCAGCGACGAGAGCGTGGAAGGTTCGCTAGCGTGTGCATAACAGCCCGTGAGCGTCACCACGCCAGCGTCAACGTGATAACTCGTACAAACGCGTCTGGCCCCACGGTGTCTGACACTGAATGGACAAGTTACGCTGGGGGGGGAGGTGAGCGTTGGTATAACAAGGGCCTAAAACTCTACACTCTACTGCGAAGGAGACACTTCCATGACGCAGAGGATGCCCCTACTCAAAATGATGTTCTCCTTCATATCCCATGGAACAACATCATCTAGTAAACACGTCTGTAGTAGGTATGGAGTATCCATCGTGGGTGGTTCTGTGAGAAATTTAAGTCGCTCAGAGAGGTAGTCGGAAATGTTGTACTCGTTGTGGAGAGCCTAATAAAACTTGTCTGAAGGAAGCGTAGAGGTTTCCATCGTGGGTGGTCCTGTGAGAAATATGATATGCTTTGTGAATCACGCAGAAAGGATTCTTCTTTATTCTTTTTTAAACAATATCTTGATCAAACACAAGTCTACTCACTTTCACAGTAGAAAGTATTCGAGCAAACGTTCCGGTGAACAATCCCCTCTGTCGCACTCCGCCGCCTCCTGACCCTGAAGTCCAGTGAGTTGCGAACTGCCGTCCATGTCGTTCTTCGAGCCATTCCGGAGATCTCGTAAAACATGAATAGACTTTGAACAAGGAACTTTAGTAGTTTTGTGGGGATGCTCAGAGTACCTATATTTAGCTCTTTTATGAAGTCTACCTTGTCGACAGTGTTAACCCTTTTCTCCACTGTTTTCTTCACCTCCTCCTGCTGACATCAATTCGTAGGGCTCCAAAAGAGTGGCGAGCATTAAGTGAGATTTGATGTCACGTTTTTCGCGGACGGCACAGCAACTGATTTCAATTGATAGCAACAAACAACAGAATTAGTAATAACCAGTAACCATAATTAGGGAGGAGATTAGCACACCAGAATGGGCTGTAAACGTGAAAACATTATTGTGGCTCATTCTCTTGTCCTCTTTCCGCAGTCTTTTCTGTTGGAATTTCGTTTTGAAAAGCGGGTTCGGTGTAGATCAAAGCATGTCACGGACATTCGTGAACCCTGATGTAAGTGATGGTAGAGCGACGGCAGGGCGATGGTGCGTTGATCTCAAAATGAGCACAACAAGGACAAAGCTAGAGATTGAGTGGAAGGCTGAGAGGCTTACGTCCCTTCACCTACTGGAAGGAACTAGAAATCACTCAGGGATCACGATGTTCTGTGACATTCTTTGATTTGCACCACTTCTCGAAACGATTCTAACAGAAAAGACTGTCGAAAGAGGACAAGAAAATGAGCCACAATAATGGTAAATGGAACCAAAAGCGACGGAATGCGTTCTAAATTATACAACAACCGTTCATGGAAGAAGTTGCTGTAATTTCGCCGTCCACGAAAAGCGTGACATCAATCCGTACGGCTCCAAAAGATTGACGAGCATTAGGCGAGATTTGGTGTCACGATTTTGGGTGAGATTACCGCAATCGCTGTCGAGCAAATCAATAAGGCAGAACAGTTGGCCAACGAGCGCCCCGTTCATAGGTGACGAGGAGGGGCGGAGAATAGCCGAGTCACCAAGCGAGGGACCGAAGCTGCAACGAGACCGAAAATCGAGGGGTTAAAAAATCGACTGAAAACAGGTCTCACGAATTTGGAAAAAATGTGTATATGGAGGGATAGAGCTCAAGATGCTGAGTTTGAATATGCAATATTTTTGCAAATAGATCGATTTTAAACAAGGTGTTGAAAAACGGCGGGTTTCGGCGCTCCGAAGCGCCGCTGCCGCCGTTTCATCGTTGCGTCGCGCCCAGTGCTGTAGTTGAATCGAATGCCGTATTTACCATTCGTAGGTGTCCTCCTCTGATACACGGATTCTACCTTAGTACCGACACCGAAAGAGTGAACTCGTGCAGGACCGCAGATACAGATTAACAACCTGAAAGCCGATTTTGGAGAGCATATAAAACAATTCTGTTCAACGTCAGCATAATTTAGACCGCATGTCCGTTGTGCCTTCTTCATGCTCCTTTGGCGTCATATTTTGTAATGGTATTTACTGGAATGTGTTCTCCATCGGCTGTGAGCACCTTAGCCGGCATTCTCATGTCTGCATATTCACTTTGCTCAGCACTTTTCGTAATGATGTTCATGAAGGACTACCGCCGCTATCTGCAAAGTGGATTATGCTTCGGAAGGCACAAACAAATGGAAATTTCGACTGTCGACGGAAGATCGCGTGTGAGATCATAACAGTAAGACAACTAGTCTCATCCGAATCGAATTATATGTTGTTTGAAGACGGTCATCTTTTGAAAGAAGACGAAGATCAAGAACTCAACGGCGTTGAATTCGAAAAAACGGAAAGCGACGCCCCGTTGCATCATGTAATTCCAGTTCGCGAGATACACAGTTCACGATGGTGATCACCAATACATTGTCTACTACCTGAAAAAAGGAAACTTCTTGAAAATCGTGTGCCTTCTGTTCAATTCCCCATTGTTATAGTATTTCTTTTAAGCTGAACTGTTTTGTTTTACAGAATAAACCCTTTTTCAATCATTCTGGTTTTGTACACCAGTGCTATGTATGTAGCTCTTGTATCAGTGGGCACTGTTTCCAGCTGGGCAACACATGTCCGGATAATAGACGTCGAACAACCGTGTGCGTGAATGCAGGAGCACATGATCCTTTTCCAAGTGAGAGGTCCAGCCATAGAAAAGGTGTCCTACTTCGGTTCTAATTTTTATACACCTCCTGGATAAGGATCTTCTGCGAAGCACTCATCAGAATTGAGAATGGCGCGTTATCATACAAGTATGAATAAGCCGCCTTCGTTGTACCCGTTCTAACTAGTCGAGATTTTTTTCGTAAACTTATGATTTCTGATTTATGCCCTGTATTACTGAGTAGTACAAGTAGTAAACTATTACTTAGCACTACAAAGGTAGTATAGTGGTAAGAAGCACTACGAACACCAGAACGGTCGAGCAACCGTTCCCTGCCCGTGCTAGCCAAGCCCTCCTTTTTCTCGGGTATCGAGTAAATTGATGCCAGGCTTGTCTGAGAAGGTGAAACGTTGCCTTGGTATAGGGGTAGACCCCGGAAGTCATTGTATAGGCCAGGACAGCGCTGCGCGCGAGAAGGACCGGAAACACCTGTCATACTATTAATGACACTCCCACCTATTATACTTTTTATTCCACAGAGTTTTTATCCCCATCAGTTACGGGGTACGTCTTTCATGATAGTCGCTCCGTGTTCTTTCTTTTCGGTGCTGCTCCCGCTTTGATTGAGGGGCAACACGGCCTCTCGATCCAGAGCTCCATGTTGGTTGGCCATATCGTCCTCGATCGCAGGCTCTTGAGCGCCACTTTATTGCATGCGACTATAGATCCGTCTTGTGATTGTGACAACTTTCCTCCATCAGCCAACCTGTCATCCGAGTATGACGTTGGTATCCACACCCTTTTCAGCTTTTTCTAAGCGAGGCAAGGGTTTCTGCCTGGAACGGGATTGAACCACGATCATCGAGACCACGAGCCCAGGTTCTTGATCTCTAGACCATCCAGCTCCCACTCTCACATATTATACTAATTGCGTCAAACGAATGTACTTGAGATGTTGAACATAAATTTGAGTGCTTTCATAAGGAACTTATTGAATTTGACAACTTATTTTCCAATTGCGATTGCATGCAGATGGTGTTGTTTGTTGTTTTTTCTGACCGCCTAATTCCATTGCTGTTGAACATACCAACATTAAGCGAAAAGAACAAATCCTGTTCTTTGTGTTTTTCTTCCCACTGATCCGAGTCGAAGCGCAATTAGGAAGAAATGGCAATGATGGAGAAAGTTTTATTGCATTGGTTGTATTAAGCAATCCAAGCAATAAAACCTGCTGACCCCTGGTCAAAAAATGTAAAAAAATCAATAACAGTGCATTGAATTTTCAAAAATGGAAAATTGGTCCATGCCGATATTAGACAACTTTGTTTTCTAGTACGTAATACCCTGACTGAAAAAATAGTCAAGATGTTACAAGTTTATTCCGGCTATCGCTTCGGCGAATCCGCCATTGTCAGAGCCTGGAAGAGAAAAGAGGAATTCGAGAGATCAATCGTTCAAGAGCAATTTCAAGTGAATCAGAATGTACTCTGAGAGGAAAGACGAATCGTGGATAGGGCAAACACAACCAGACCTGGGCAAGTAGAACGCACAAACCCACAAGCTACGGGCGATACAAGGTGATAGGGCCACTCCACGGAAGCTCTGGCCGACTGTCCTTCGGGTCAAGACCGCACAGTTCAGCGAATGTTGCCAGCACCTCTGTCACCTCCACACGTTCTTCCTTCCTATTGATCGTGTGATTTCTCACGGCAAAGAGGCAAAGACAGTCGGCCAGAGGGTCGTTAGCGTGGCCACATTACCTTATGTATCGCCCGCAGCTTGTGGTTTTCATTGGTCGTTTACTTGAGCAGGGCTGGTTGTGCCTGCCCTATCCGCGATTCGTCTTTCTATCAGAGTACGTTCTGAGTCACCGCTGAAACTTGAAATTGCTCTTGAACGGATGATTTCCGGAATTTCTGATGTTGTAATGGCGTTGCCAGGTTCATCGCAAAAATCGCCCAACCTCCCAAATTTCCTTCTTCTCTTCCAGGTTCCGACGATTGCGGACTCGCCGAAACGTTAGCTGAAATAAACTTGTAATATTTTGGCTATTTCGCTTCAGTCAGTCTATTACGTGCTACTTTATTCGACATGCCAAGATTTAACGACAATCGCGCATTTTATTTCAAATAATGTGTTGTCGCACAGTACTGCGCGGCATTCTTCATAGGGACAGACCTGGTTGTCGCTCACCATTGCGCGACATTGTCGTCAACGTGTTGACGGTAAATTGTCATTGGTGTCAGGATATTGACGTCGCGTACAGTCGCCTGAATGAGAATCATCCAACAGGTGGAAAATAGATTTGTTTTCAGTGACGGTAAGGCAATGCACTGGTTCTCCTGATCTTACAGCCTCAATCTTACAGCTATTTTAAGAACTCCTTTTCTATATGCCTACGTATGCATGAACTCGAGGGAAGTACGCGGGAATGTTCTTGTAACATCGAACAGCCCGGTTAAACTTTTGTTTGTAAAACGGGTAGCTCACGTCACCGCCCAACTCCAACCCTTAGGTTATCAAAATACGGTAGCCAAGACCGAGAATAGAAGCCAGTAGTGACTGGGTCATTACACGTGGCACTGAAAAAGCAACATTGTCCCTTCTCCTGAGAGTCTTGGATCCTTCGAACGCCTTGCAAAGAATGCTCTCCTCGAGTGCGTACAATCTTCACATCTGTGTTCAACCGTTTCCTCTTGTCTAACGACTGTCTTTCATGGTCATAATAAATTGAATTGAATTGAATTGTTCACGGCGGTGTCGCAGCAAACGGCTAACGAGACACAAGGAATCACGAACTAATGAACTCACCTCAACTTGAAGTGTTAGCTCTTCCCTCGTTACTTGTCATTGTTAACGGAAGCGAAACTTTTAGCTTTGAAATCGTTTACCGCCGAATATTCGGAGAATTGAAGCCATCGTTCGCTTCTACTCCTGAAGCTAAGTTCACTAATCTTCTTTCTTTTGCCGCAGATCTTATCATGATTATTAGAGGTTTCTTTTCTGAATGATTGTTCCTTTTTTCAATTTTTTCTTTCGAACGTCGGAGTTTTCGGTCTATCACTTTCACCAAATTAGCAGCGCTGCACTAGGAAACATGGCAGAAAATTTACGCTGAGATGGTCCACCTTTTTAATTTAGTTCAATTTTGCAGTTGTCACATGTCTCTCAACAGGTACTTTTTGAGCGACTCTGATTTTCATAACGCGTACACCTACTCTCCGTACGAACCACCGTTCGAAATATTATGCTCCCACTAATACTGCCCCGGTTTCATGAACTGAAAATTCCGCAATCAACGGTTGGGAAAATTCTGAATGATTTCATCGAATTTCAGGCATCTACCGATAAGTGGGTGCGTGTGGTGCATTGGTGAAAGGCGCTAATACTGACACCCGCATAGTCGAGCGATCGATCCCCGCCCGGGTTAACCAAAACTTCCATCTTTCTGGGGTCCGATAAATTGGTGCTTTCGTATAGTGTTTGGCTCTCACAAGTTATTGTATAGGCCTAATACGCATTCACCAAACCGCAACGATTCTGAATAGAACACGAATGCGGCTGCCGTCCTCAGTAGACTGATCAACGCCGGCACCTTTACCTTTACCTTACCGATAAGTAGGATGGCTCTTGTAAGCCAAGAGTGACAAAAAGTTATTGAAGTTAGATTTCTCCGAATTCTCTCTTCTTGAAACCTCGACATGATGTCGTAACTGTTGTATGCAACTGTGCCGCATTCATTCAGCAGCATACAACAGTTTTTTTATTAAGTTAGTTCGACATGGCTCGGTGAATTGGCAAAAGCTTTTGGTTTGTTTCCTTTTTGTCTCGATATTAACAGCTGATCAAAATTTGCTGTATGGTCAGATATCCTTCTTGTTGATAATCTGTCAAATGCTTACATGTTTGAACATCTGCTGCAGGTGATAACATAAAGTATTAGGTGGTTAACTAATTGTTTGCCGTTTTTTTCAAGCTTCTGTTGTGCACCTAGTAGAGAAGCTTCCGAAACCATCGAGATAGCTTTCAATAGAGAATTATTTGCTCTTTCACAACATGTATCTGCTATTTACGAAACCTTGAAATTTTAATAACTTTTTGACCATTGAAGTTGAAATCAAAAATGAGAAAAATGGACCCCACCGACAGTGAATTTTCCCTGCTTCGTTTCGAGACTTTCTGCAAAACTGTATATAATATCTAAAAGTAGACAAATTTTTCTATGAAACGGTATACAGTTTGTTTTGGTTTTCCTTGGTTTTTGTTTACTTGTAGAGCGTCAAAGTGGGGTATCTCAGAGAAGACAACAATTTTTGGATGCTTGTGCTGCCTTTCTGCCAAGCGTTTTCCATCAGCTCCAAACACGATACGAGAGAGCGTTTGTTGCTCTATCAGATAGTACGCTTATTTTTCCATGCTAGCTGTTTTTTAGAACTTTTATCACGAAAGAGTTTTTAAAATTCCTCGACGTGTAAAACTTTTCGTTGGAAACGTTTTGCAAAATCACAGACATCATTCGAAACAGGAGGATTTGGACTATAAGGAGATGTATAACAGTTTTTCAATCGCACCAGGTTTTCTTAACTTTTACGTCGACAAACTGGAGGTTCGACGACTCGCGTGGCCGCGTTGCGCGGTGAACGCGACGGCCGCACGCGCACCCCCTCAGTAATTGCGCGGCGGTGCGGCCGTCGCGTTGGCCGCGCAGAGCGGCCACGCGAGTCGTCGAACCTCCAGTTTGTCGACCTAAAAGTTAAGAAAACCTGGTGCGATTGAAGACATGTGATGCATCTTCTTACAGCCCACATCCTCCTCTTTCGAACGGTACTTGAAATTCTGCAAGAGGTTTCCAACGAAAAGTTTTACACGTCGAGGAATTTTAAAAACTCTTTCGTGATAAAAGTTCTAAAAAACAGCTAGCATGGAAAAATAAGCATACTATCTGATAGAGCAACAAATGCTCTCTCGTATCGTGTTTGGAGCTGATGGAAAACGCTCGGCAGAAAGGCAGCACAAGCATCCAAAAATTATTGTCTTCTCTGAGATACCCCACTTTGACGCTCTACAAGTAAACAAAAACCAAGGAAAACCAAAACAAACTGTATACCGTTTCATAGAAAAATTTGTCTACTTTTAGATATTATATACAGTTTTGCAGAAAGTCTCGAAACGAAGCAGGGAAAATTCACTGTCGGTGGGGTCCATTTTTCTCATTTTTGATTTCAACTTCAATGGTCAAAAAGTTATCAAAATTTCAAGGTTTCGTAAATAGCATATACATGTCGTGAAAGAGCAAATAATTCTCTATTGAATGCTATCTGGATGGTTTCGGAAGCTTCTCTACTAGGTGCACAACAGAAGCTTGGAGAAAACGGCAAATAATTAGTTAACAACCTAATAGGTTGCTATAGTGCAAGAGCTGACTGAGAGTCCACCAACGCTATAAAAACATTTTTTCCTTTAACACATAACTTCATTTTCGTATTACCTAGTTAAACCATGTCACGCGCACACAATATTTCATTTACGAAAAACGCGTTTGATCGAGGTTACTGTGCATGGTCGTTTAACAACGTTTAGCAACAATGCTGTTCTTTGACGGTGTTCGTTAATGGGCATTTCATGAGTCTCTGATTTACTTCAGTGTTGTTTGTCACTGTGTGGAATGTTGCAGTTCTTCTCTGGTGCTGGCATTTATCCACCTTACCCCACACTGTACAGTGTATTGACAACTTACTTACTTCAGACTGACAGGTCAAAAGTCAGTCCTGATATCCGATTTTCTACATTCTGCACAAGTTATCATTATACGTTGATAGCGATTACGACTTCCACCCATGAGGCAAAAATTTATTCTTCGCCTAGAGGTTCTCTTTTCTATATGTATACGCTTCTTCTTCATCTTATATAGCAAGCTCGATGCTCCCCCACTACAAACCATCGCGATTTCTAACAATCTTTCTAAAATTATAGCTGAAGAATGTCCTTATTTCTAAGTCTGAACTGTGTTGATACTACAAAAATGTCTAGCTGAGATTAATTAAGGAGTGAAAGTTATGGAATCTACAATATTCACTCTAATTGTGGGGCATGTTCCAATTAAAAGCTCTTGTTAAGGTGAATATGTGAAGGAAACTGTTTTTTGCACTTTAAACATCTCCTGCTATGATTGGTAAAGAGTCTCACTAATTGTATATTAGTAAAGTGCTGCTCATGAATTGAAATTAAAACGACAACATCTTGTGAGCTATGGACAAAGTTGGACTAGATCTAGAGGCAGAGGACAGGTGTAGTTTTGCTCTGGCACAGGTGCTCACGAAAAACCATCACTTTTGCATGTTTTTCTACTGAGACACATTATTAGATCGGAAAGAAAGAAAGAAAGAATGTCATTGAACATCAAATTCGAATAACAATTTGAATAATGGACTAGTTGCAGTCCTTAAGTTAAGTCATACTTCGTCTTCAAAAATATTTTTAATAGTTCGTGAAGCTTCCTAATTTATCAGAAAGCTTGGTAGACGACGTAGCTGTGATGGAGCGTTCAACGATTTTATCTAAGTAGTTCAAAAATAGTTGAATGAAGTAGGGAGCTGTAAATCTTAACGTTGTGATACAAAAAGGGACGCTACCAGAGGAAATCCTAATTCACCCTTACGTCCTAGAGAAGGAGGAAAATAGGACCACCTCAACTACTTTGAGTGAAATCGGTACAGCTATGCGTCTCCCGCACAGTTACCGCTGCGCGCGTTGATCAGCTTAAGATGGCGAAGAAATCTTCAATGCCCCACAAGCTGAAGCGAACGAAGGTCGCCCATTCACTGAACAAATTCAATGTCGTAAAGCGAGTTGATTATTGTCAGTGTAGAAAGTCAGGTACTTGAAGCCAAAATCGAGATTGATATAACGGTTTATTCGGGCTAACATTTCGGCGTCCTCGTCTTCTTCAGAGCCTGAAATGACTCGAGTTCAACCTGAGAAGCTACGTCAACGCCGCACAATGCCAAGATTCATTGAGAGGCGGACGTGAAATGTGATTTGCTTATTGATTCCTAGCCTGTGACAAAAATGGGTATTTTAATAATAAAAAGAGCTATACACATTTTTCTAATGTCGTTGAGACTTCTAAGACCTTTACGAAGCCAGATTTTTACAACAGAACCGTTGTGGTTTGGGAAACTGAAGCTGTAAAAACACTTACGTCCTCCACTTAGGGCCTACAGAATTTAAACGAATACTGTAGACTGTCTCCGCCACCCGTGGTCCAAAAAGTATCGGGTCACTAGCTCTAAAACATCCATATTGCTTTTCAAGGAGGAGGTCACAAAGATTTTACCCAATCGAGATCGCCAGGGTTTGCCATAGTGCTAAACGTTAAGTTGCTTCCCCTGAAGTGTTCCGAACATATGAGGCAAAAAGCAGAAGGGCAGAACTTCACCACTAGATCTGAGTTGGTGTCACTTGTTTTCGTACAGTCCGTCGCCACAGTTTGTTGTCTTTTTGCGTACCTGTGTTATCAAATACGAAATCGCTCTGGATTTTCGTTGTTTTCGATCATGTTTCGGCCTATATTTCGCTTACTGTTATGTAGAAGTATTGCTTTAGGAATACTTTAGGAATAATACTTTAGGAATAAATTGTGCACAAAGTGCGACGAAGCCTCGCTACTGAGACTTTTCTTATCCAGTGCTTCAAACCGTTGATTGTACGCTTCGATTCGTCGCTCCTGTTAGTAGCACTTCGTAGTCGCTTCAGATATTTCTCCGCATTTGAAGGTCTCAGCATTCGCTAAGCCATTTCGTACCTAAACTCTATTCCCTTTGGCTTCATTTGTGGCAACTGAAGGATGGATGGCGTGGAGCTTCCCTAGCGTAGAATTCAACATCTAGCCAAACCAGTTTCATCACTCGCAGTATAGAAACTCTCAGCAACCAATATAAGACCAATCAATTCAGCCGTGAAGGGCTCCAATGATCCCAATAAATAATGTCGTTCACAAACTCATTACGACTTTTTAATATTTAATAATGTGAGACCTTTAACGGCGAGACAGATTATCGCCGGTGAGAGTTGGTCGAACTATGGAGTGGTGCGAAAAACTTAAGTCAATCTGTCTGCAAGTCACAAAACACTTGTTTATCAACGATATCCATGAGGGCATGGGTGTTATGGTAGGTACCTGACGAATGACCGAACTTTCTTAACAGCGTTATACAGTGCGTTTCATAAATATACACCATCCCCCCCTCACCTGTTTTGGTAGTTGCCACTTTACTGGACGAGATGCAGCTTTTCATTCCATCTTATTTTCAGAAGCAGGGAAAATAACCACGCTTGTATGCATTGTTCCGGTGTTGTTTGATAACGACAGCTCAGCTCGAAAGGAATCCCACTCTAGTCGATAATTTTGAGAGTTTCACTCAGAGATACATTGATACTGACCTTGCTTTTAATTCTCGATCTAATAAATTACAGTGTTTTGCGAATGCAATTTCGACCGGATTTTTAGCAAGAACCACTGAATCTTTGCACAATTCAAGGTCATATATACATATTTATACTATAGGCTACAACTGTGAGAATAAGATTGCTGATGAATTATAGTTCCTTCAAAATAAAGTTTTTCTCCATCACCAGCGGTAGCAATAGGCCTATTACATTGATCTTTAGACAGAAATGTTGCACAGAACAGAGTGTCACGATCCGGCCCTGTCAAGGAAAGCTTTTCACGATAGCATCCGGAAGAAAGGGAGATCTTCTGTACATGTCAATCCTCAAGGAAGCCCTCCAGCCATTCTTGAGCGTAAAATTTCTCATTTGTCGTAGGGAACTATTTGCCTTTTTTCATTCACAAATCTCGTGTCCATCTAGTGTTTGTGATTTCTAACTCATACAGATGCCGATTTACTGCTTTACTGTCTCAGATGGAGTGTGAATTAGTCCTGATCCATGGCGGCTGACAGCGTTACATATCACTGTATACCCGTTACGCTCTAACACACGGCTATAGCCGCGTAATAAATCGAGGTATAGACAACAACATGAGTCAACTGCGGATCTGGATGCGCCTATACAGAATCGTCGAAAATGTTTGATTTAGTGCCTTGGCTCATCTAGCCCTCTCTACCGTCTGGAGGAAAGAATGAACTTTCCACGGCCGTCTTTCATCAAAGCTGTGATTGTGTGGTCGATTTCTTCGAAGGACTACAGAGTGATGATTAAATACGTGCCAATTAAAAGCCGTCATAATTTTTTTCGTGTTTTGTTAACAAACATTCGAGGAAGTCTATTAACATTCGAGAATAGAATATAAAATTCAATAACTGACAATGAGATAAGTGTTCAAAGTGGCAGCTCTCAGTTCCTGACGAAACGTCAGGAACTGAGAGCTGCCACTTTGTAGAAACGTCAATTTCTTCCTTCATCCAATCATATGTGCGCCCAAGTATTCCACTCGTATTATGCATCACATTTTCGAGAATTCTCTTCACAGTGTGGTAGTTTTTTGCTTTGAATTCCAGAACACCTCTTCCATATCTTCGAAAGCAAACGATTTCATTTAGATTAAGAATCAGTCGGTTTAAAGAAAAAATATCCTTTGTCGAATAAACCGGTTTCAGTCTGCTGAGTTTGCTTTGGCTCCATGGATCAGAGTATTATTAGAAGATGAAATTTGAATGGATCCGTTTCTAGCAATGAGAGAGATCTTTCCTGTTCATCCATTCTTGGCAAACTTTTATGAAAAGTTTAGTTTTTTCTCCGACAACAATCGAAAAAGTCCGGCCTGAGCAATTATATGTCCACGAGACGTTATGCGTTCAGTGAACAGTGCTCTTGTGGTAGTTTTCTGCTTGTGATTATATGAGGGAGCTCAGCTAATGAAATGGGGGTGTTGAGTGTTTGTAACAACTTGACTGGACGCTTGCTTTGAACAGAGGGACAAGTGTAGATGTAATTTATTTCGACCTTTCTAAGGCTTTTGATAAGGTAAATCATGAGAAATTGCTAGTCAAATTACACAACTTTGGTATTCGAGGGTCGCTTCTTGACTGGTTCCGATCATATCTTTCTGATCGTCATTTGGTAGTACGAGTCGGTGACTATTTATCTACCCGATATCAGTGTACCAGTGGAGTTCCTCAGGGAGGGGCACTCTCTCCCTTGTTATTCCTTGTATACACAGCTGATATACCGGAGGCTCTGAGTACATGTCCACTGGTCAAAGTCCAAATGTACGCAGACGACATAAAGGTGTATGGCAGTTACGATACGGAGTCTCGTGAAGTCGTTCATGAAGCTTTATCTAATGCGGTGGTCAATATGATGGAATGGTCCTCTGTCTGGGACATCCCAGTAAATCTCTCTAAAACAAATGTCCTTCACATGGGTAAAACTGACACCCTGGGTTACTGGTTCGGAAATATCCAGCTCAAGCTAGTAAACGAGATGCGAGATTTGGGGTTTCACGTTAACAAAGATCTCAATTTTGAGCAGCATATAACGTCCACAGTATCCAAGGCCTATGCTGCTATGTTCACTATCTTGAGAAACATCCATTGCAGAGATATTACGATATACGTGAGACTTTACAAGGCATATGTGATTCCGTTATTGGAATACGGATCTCCGGTATGGAATCCGTATAAAAAGAAAATGAAAGATAAAATTGAGAAAGTACAGCAAGTTTTCACGAGAGTAGTACTACAAAGGTGCCAAATCGATCAAGGTTCCTCACGATTCCCTCCCAGTTATCAAGAGCGACTGAAAGTATTGAAATTGAGAAGATCTTTACAGATACGATTTTCTGTTTTAAATTACTGAAGGGAGATTTAAGGCTGAAGCCCAGCAAATACTGGACGTTCCGACCTAGTAGGGGACGATCTGGTGTTTTATCCCTTGACTGTCCAAAACTAACAAAAACTACATTTTCCAGTTCGTTCCATTCGCTCTTTTTCAAAGGAGCTAGATGGCTGCAAATGCTTCCGGATCCTCTGTTAAAGTCGCGAAACATCTCTTCTTTTAAAATGAGACTTAAGAATGTTGACTTATTGAGATTTATTGGTGTTGCAGATTACTAGCATCCTGCCTGCTTCCGTATTAATCGCTCTGCTTAGATATCTGCATAGGAGCCGAATGCCAAGATCAAATACGCGACTACGTATAGGGTCGTGCACAGTCGACGACTAATGCGACACGACAAATCGCCGCACTGTTCGCCGCGCGCGAATGAGCACACATCCCTGCACGAGACGACCCCGCACACGCGATGTCCTACTCGCCGCATGCGGCAACTTCGGCAACGCAAATGCCGAAGTTGGACGCGACCAATACGACACCGGCCGCTATCTCTTATCATTGCCGTGTCGTATTGGTCGTCGACTGTGCACGACCCTTATCGCTGCATATAGGTCGAGCTAGGGATAGGAGCCTTCGAGGAACGACTTCTGGACGTTGATTCCTCTTCTGTTTTTTAATCAACCCTTCTGAGTTTATTTTTTTAACTTGATTGCTTATGGGTTTTGGTTCAGTTCTGTTGACGCCTGCTCATCTTGGTCATTGGTTAATTGTTTTTATTTGCCGTACTAGGATCCGGCGGAGGGTTGACCCTCTTTTCTTCCCCTCAATAAAGCTCGTCCTAAGACGTCCATTCTGGACTGCGACTCTGAATCGTGAAATTATATTGCAACTCCTTTTTGCCTTATTGAGGGACGTGCTCTTGAAGAGGACGATATAAACCAACTCTTCTAAAGGGGAGCTTGGCACGCCGGACACCAAGATCCAGGACAGCACGGCAGTTCTCCCTTAGGCTTCAGGTGCAGTGGTTTCATTTCAGTTTCTATTTGTATTTGTATCAAAATTGCTTGGTTTTTGTTTGTTTCAACTCACTTTAATCCGAATAGTGGTGCACACTCGTGTGTATTCTTAAATAAATAAATAAATAAACTTGTACGATAAAAACGTTGTTGCCTCCTTGTGGCACACTCTGAATATTTCGTGTAATTTATTGCATTTCCTCCTCCGATTTTGTATCGCTTAAGGGATATGAACTTATCTTTTTGATGGACGATATCCTTTTTCAACTTCTTGGTGGTAGTCTTGCTTGGAAATCTTGTTCAGGCTAACATCATCTTGTGGGCCAGTACTCTTCATTTCTTCATACGTCGCATGTTTACAGAACGCTTACATCCACTTTCTAGTTTGCTTTGAACATCTCCTCTCTCATGCCCTTCATTCAGGTCATCGGATCTGTTTTTAGAGAAATGCCATGCTTGTGAACAGTCAGCGAGCTCATCGCAACGCCCTCTGCTCAATGCGCAGTTGCTTTACGGGTCCAACAATTTTTGGTCGTAGGATGGAAAACAAATTTCTCACTTGTGAAACTAGCAATGAGCATCATGTGAATTGAACAAGCATGTACAAGCGTATGATACAATAGTTAGAGGGAGGTGAAACGTATTTTTTCGCCATCCTATACAGCGCGCTCTTTGATGGAGTTCACTCTTCAAACTACTATCATCCGAGTTGTTAAAAAACTGAAAGCACCTTTCACTAGACAGTTTCAGGATAATTTCATTCAGGATTGAAAGAGCGATGATTCGATCATATTACATCGTGACGGCCTCAATTAGTGCTCTCGGCGTTGCCTCCAACTTTCTACTTATGTACCTCTCAATTCGATGTTCGTCTTCGAAGGCCGACTACAAATACTTCGTCTTTTTCTCTGCTTTTCAGGATCTTATATTCGCCGCGGGTTTCACATTGATTTCACCGGTAAGGAAGCGAAGTATTTATTAACTTTGTCTTCATACCTTACAGTAAGGGCGCGCGTTGTACAGTGGTTAGAGGCGCCGCTCGAACCAGCACGGTCGAGCGATTGATCTCCGTCCCGCTTCTATCACTTCGGGGTAGGGTGAATTGGTACTAGACTTGATTGGGAAGGTATTGGTTCAGAGGCTAGTCCCTGCAAGTCTTTGTATAGGTCAAATACGTATTCACCATGCCTCTACGCTTCTGATTGGAACACGAATTCGGCGGCGCACCCTTACAACTACGGGGGACTGATCTACGTCGACACTTTTACCCTGACATTTACCTTTTGTCTTCATACCTGCCCTCATATTGAATTGGCAACAGTGATTATTCTCTAGAAGCACAATGATTGAGGTGAAAAAAAAACAAGCTGTATTTACAGATGGCTTCCACTCGCAATTTCACATTCGTGTTCGCAAACACTGGCCCCGCTGGAGTTTGGCCGTATGGAATGATTATTATGGTGTTTTTCTGCATCACAACTATTACATCTGTATTATTCGTCGCTAACAATTTTCTCTACAGATACCTAAGTCTGTGCAAGTGAGTCAGTTTAAGAATTCCAATGATGCTTGTTTGCATGATTGTTCTTACTATTGTGCTACTGTTTTGCTGCATTCCATAGTGGTACGATCTCAACGAATAGCAGTAGGGATCTTTTTGTTGCCTTAAGGAATAAATTGAATTTCTACAGAAGAAAGAGTGCCTACACGTTGTTTTGTGTTTAGTCGAATTTGTCTGATTCAATTTCACGGCGGCTTAGCATTGTTGACTGAATTGTCGTTCTCCCCTTCTTGAGGTGAAACTGAAGTGGAGTGGACAGCACGAAGTGGCGTGCACCAACTAATTTGTAATGTTCAGGACACGGCTTTTCCAAATGCTTGTTTCAAAGGAATTTTTGGCTGTTGCCATACTCATCAATACTGTTTTTGTTGCAAACTGGATGTGTATGATTTATTTCTCGTTATGGCCTTATGATGGGTTCATAAAGATCAGCCAAGAGTTATGGTCAAAGAATGAAGTAGACATCGAAAACAGAACCTATATTGCGATCTCAAACAGAGTGAGTCTTTAAAATTAGCTTCTAATTGAGCTGGATCTGTCTGACGACAAACCGGCTTTTTCGACTGGAAAAACAGCTATGCTTGTAATGCTGAACTCACTCAATGGTGATCGGCGGAATGGGGTATTTTTATAAATTGTTTTTGTGAAGTAGGATGCTCCCAGTACCTCGTACGCTGCTGGCATCCGTTTCGTTTCTGAGTGTCATGTTCTACCATTATTGTTTGATTTCAACTTAACACAAGAAGTTTCCACAAGCAGTTCGCATTATGTAGTATTTTACTATAATCACTTTAATCCGGGTCCCAATCTGAAAAATATTCTCGACATCTATCGTGGTAGCTGCGCATTCCTGCCACAGCAATTTCTAGATTACTTTGCGTAAAATCAGAACTACAATATAAGAATTAGCGTAGAGTATGGAATGTCAGCTACAATGGCGAAACAGGAAGACAGCTAGCTAGACCATAGGGAACAACTAGGCAAGCGACGATCGAACTCTACTGGACAGACTTCGAGTAGATCAGCGCAACGGAAAGAATTTTGACGTACCAGAACGTACAAGATGTGAACGTTCGAGACAGAAATATCCAGCAGAATCGCATGAATCCATGAGCGAATGGAGAGAACGGTTTTCTATAACAAATGAACTTCTTGAATGTTGTTTTCGCTTTGATATTGTATGCGCTCATGCGGGAACATAAGCTTGTTCTTATCTTGATTTTTTCTTATCCCTAATTACTACTGCTACTACAGTACTGGCCATAAGAATTGCCATTTTCACGGAAAAGCCGAAAAAAATCGGCTTTTTCGTCTTTTCTGAATAACTTCCTTAGAATTCAACATTCTGCAAAACCGAGCACATGGCTGAGCTCAGCAGCTCAAGCTCTATCGAACGGCATAGAAATCTTACCTGAAACCCTTTTAGTTAGCCGAATATGGCGATTTTCGCGAAGCGACGTCGCGTTGCCGCGGACGAGTTTCCCATTCAACGGTGTTCACCGCTACTCCAGCAACGATCTTCCAAATTCGAACTCCCGTATCTCAGTTCCCAAGCAATTTTCTACGGCTGCTCTTCTGTGTTGAACAGAGTAGCCACTCTAGGGTAGTATGCCATAGGTAACCATCCCCAGATTGTCCTGGCTTCTTCCAAAAACTCGGCCAAAGTAGGCAAGTGAGGTTACTTTGTTGAGTTGTAACTTTGTTGAAACTTAATAATTTGTAAAAATATACGTATACTTGAGCTCAGCAGCTTGAGCTCTATCGTTTGGTATATAAATTATCTACAGCTGAAAATTTTTTCGAAATATCGATTTTTCTCTGTCACCATTTGTGAAATTGCATATATTGCTATGTTCAAGGCAGAATATCTGCCCAACTTTTCGTAGAAATACCCGGCTTTTGCTGTTATACTACACAGTTGCTGCTGAAAAGTGCGAATTAATGAGAAAACCCCCTTCAAATGTTCCCGTTTTTCTGAAAATTGAAGCTGAAAATGGAATTTTCAATTTTTGCAATTTTAAAAAAGTGGTTAAAAAGCTTCAAATTCATTCTTGGATGGTGCCTTAGGTATCAAATTAATGGAAATGATGCGCTGAGTACAAATCTGTCAAAAATTTTCATCCATCGATTGCACCATATACATCGATTTCCTCGTCGTTGACAGGTCAGCCAGAGAGTGCGTTCTCCGACGTCCCGCCCCTCGCCCCTCCTCCTGGTGACGTCATCGCCGAAAAACAGCCGCAAGACCTATGAATTCATGAAAACTAATACGGTTGGAAGCTACATCGTTAGATAGCACTATCAGAGTACATTAAAAGTAGAAATAGCAGTTCAAAAGAGCACCAACAAAAGGAGAAAATCGCTCTCAAACGTTTCAGCGAATAATTTGGCTCGGGGCCAACAGCTTGTAAAAAGTTACGGAAGCTCTCTGAGCCTGCCCTGTCGTATGCTTCTTGAAGTGGACTAGGTCTTCTATAGGTTCCTTAAATGCGCTAGTACCACCTCGTTTACCCTTTGAGCTACAGCCCGCCAAAGTTGGAGGAAATTACGTGCGTTTTGTGAAATTGCATGGATCACCATGTTCAGGCCAGAATATCTGCCAAATTTTTCGAACTGAGACGCTGCTTTCTCTATTGTGCTACGTAGTTAATGACACAAAATGTTGAAAGTGGAACAAATTTTTCTGTACTAATCGCATTTTCTTGGAAAGCGAAGTTAAAAAATGAAAATTTTCATTTTGTGAAAATATTCGAAAAGCTTCAAAATTTTCTCGAGAATGGTGTGTTAGGTGTCAAACGAACAGAAATGATGCAGTATATTCAAATTTGACAAAAAACTTTAAAAATGTTGTCAAAGGACCGCCCACAGGGTTTAGGAGCGTTCAAAAGCGCCTTTTTTGAATTACTTTGTTGAAACTCAATTATTTGTAAAAATATACATATATTTGACCTCTTTTTGTTGAGTTTTTGTCAAATTTGAATATACTGCATCATTTCTGTTCGTTTGATACCTAACACACCATTCTCGAGAAAATTTTGAAGCTTTTCGAATATTTTCACAAAATGAAAATTTTCATTTTTTAACTTCGCTATTCAAGAAAATGCGATTGGTACAGAAGAATTTGTTTCACTTTCAACATTTTGTGTCATCAACTACGTAGCACAATAGAGAAAGCAGCGTCTCAGTTCGAAAAATTTGGCAGATATTCTGGCCTGAACATGGTGATCCATGCAATTTCACAAAACGCACGTAATTTCCTCCAACTTTGGCGGGCTGTAGCTCAAAGGGTAAACGAGGTGGTACTAGCGCATTTAAGGAACCTATAGAAGACCTAGTCCACTTCAAGAAGCATACGACAGGGCAGGCTCAGAGAGCTTCCGTAACTTTTTATAAGCTGTTGGCCCCGAGCCAAATTATTCGCTGAAACGTTTGAGAGCGATTTTCTCCTTTTGTTGGTGCTCTTTTGAACTGCTATTTCTACTTTTAATGTACTCTGATAGTGCTATCTAACGATGTAGCTTCCAACCGTATTAGTTTTCATGAATTCATAGGTCTTGCGGCTGTTTTTCGGCGATGACGTCACCAGGAGGAGGGGCGAGGGGCGGGACGTCGGAGAACGCACTCTCTGGCTGACCTGTCAACGACGAGGAAATCGATGTATATGGTGCAATCGATGGATGAAAATTTTTGACAGATTTGTACTCAGCGCATCATTTCCATTAATTTGATACCTAAGGCACCATCCAAGAATGAATTTGAAGCTTTTTAACCACTTTTTTAAAATTGCAAAAATTGAAAATTCCATTTTCAGCTTCAATTTTCAGAAAAACGGGAACATTTGAAGGGGGTTTTCTCATTAATTCGCACTTTTCAGCAGCAACTGTGTAGTATAACAGCAAAAGCCGGGTATTTCTACGAAAAGTTGGGCAGATATTCTGCCTTGAACATAGCAATATATGCAATTTCACAAATGGTGACAGAGAAAAATCGATATTTCGAAAAAATTTTCAGCTGTAGATAATTTATATACCAAACGATAGAGCTCAAGCTGCTGAGCTCAAGTATACGTATATTTTTACAAATTATTAAGTTTCAACAAAGTTACAACTCAACAAAGTAACCTCACTTGCCTACTTTGGCCGAGTTTTTGGAAGAAGCCAGGACAATCTGGGGATGGTTACCTATGGCATACTACCCTAGAGTGGCTACTCTGTTCAATACAGAAGAGCAGCCGTAGAAAATTGCTTGGGAACTGAGATACGGGAGTTCGAATTTGGAAGATCGTTGCTGGAGTAGCGGTGAACACCGTTGAATGGGAAACTCGTCCGCGGCAACGCGACGTCGCTTCGCGAAAATCGCCATATTCGGCTAACTAAAAGGGTTTCAGGTAAGATTTCTATGCCGTTCGATAGAGCTTGAGCTGCTGAGCTCAGCCATGTGCTCGGTTTTGCAGAATGTTGAATTCTAAGGAAGTTATTCAGAAAAGACGAAAAAGCCGATTTTTTTCGGCTTTTCCGTGAAAATGGCAATTCTTATGGCCAGTACTGTACATAGCAATAAGTAGATAGCAGAAGGATGGGTGAATATAGTTGGCATGCTTCTTCTGAATGACTTTTTTCTTGACACTATCTATACCTTACAGTTGCTGTTTAACTTTTTCTTCTAAAAAGCAGTCACTGATACTGGCGCTGTTTCCCTCTTCATAACTTCGTTGTCCAACATGTGCTCGAATTTTAAATGGTTGGCTGAACGAAGTGCTCGCTCTAGAAGATGCGTCTGTTCATATTAACGGAACGTCAAAAGGGCGATCGACAGAGAACGAGGTCGAAGATGAAACGGGGGGAAATGGCACAGATCAAGGGGAGCATGGGAAGTTCTAGGTGATACCTAATTGAACTGATGTTCCCAGAGGGAAATCGGAAGCAGATAGCCTGACTACCGGCTAGAGAGATATCGTGCCCGTATCCAAACAGAATGGTGACTTTGCATACCGACGTAACTGCGGTCGAATCACGTTGATATATTTATTTATAATGCGCTATCGACTCAGAAAACTACAGTGGCGGTGAAAAAGATATGTCGCCTTACATTTCGGAGCTCAAATTGAAAAAAGTCTCAATTTGGTTGGTAGTTCTGATAACTTTGCTAGAAAATACATTGAAACGTGAAAATTGAATTTGAAATTTTACATTTTTCGCAAATATTTTGTAGTGAATCTCGTATGCTATTTCAAATTCAGGAAGCATTTCCTCCGTTATCAAAGAACCAATCTCCGAAATAAAAAACGGGCTATAAAAAGAAATTTTTTCTGTAGAATTTTGAGTGTTATACAACTTCAGTGAAAAGGTACAGATATATGAAATTTTGTTGGAAGCATGGTCCTAGAAATTGATCAGTTTTGACTAATTACTTATATATTTGGAGATGCTAGGTTATTCGCAAAACTCTCACATCGGACGAGAATTGAACCCGCGTCTTTCTGTTTCCGGCAGACTGCTCTGACCACTGTGCTACCGATGTACGTTTGTGTTTCCCTAGCATCGCCCTTATTAGTTAGTTTCGGGTAAAATCGAACGTTTGAAGCCTGGCATAATAAATAGATCATGCACTATCGGGATATCTTCTCAAATTGAGTCTATGCATAGCGGTTTTCGAGATAATTTCGTTTGATTAGCATATGAAATTCACTATAAAAAATATAAATCTAGGATTCGCAAGAATAGTCAATGTGTTTTCAAATGAAGCTGTCAGAACTATCAGTTGAAATTAGATTCTTTCCGATTTGAGCTATTTGTGTTTGAAAATGTAAAGTGACATATCTACTGTAGGCTCCCATTTCCGCAAGTCGCTATGTGGGTGGTTCCTTGCTGGACTTTTTCGTTGCAAAGACAAGCGGATAATCAAGACAATATATGTATGACGTGAATATGTCCGCGGGTACATCTACAATTATTGCGATCCCTCTGGGAAAATGTGCCATAATTATCCGAGTAGGTTACTAGTTAAATAAATGGTTAAAAAGCTAGGAAACATAATAACGCTTCTGTGATGTACATCGTAGCGCTGCAAATTCGAATGATAATTTATTTTGCACACTTGCAAGAAGAAGATCTAATAAAATTTCACGGTGTTTTACGAATCTCAGTTCCGCTCTTTCCTAACAAAAATAAGTCCGTTTTGTTTGCCTGCATATGCACGCAGTATTCGCTGCCCGACGGTTGTAAAATCCTGTCATTATTATGGTGGAGTAAACTGAGGCAGATGAGCCAATATTGAATGAAGTTTATAACGACGCTATTTTTTAATAAGTTTCGACGAAGATGACTTCGCGAGAGCATGGTCGAGAAAAGTCTCATGGGAATCATTCGACCATAAAGAAATTGCAGTGACGAGTGAGAAAATAATAAGAGAACCAAACGATTCTCCAATTGGACAAACATACCCAAACCCGTACAATTAGGCATGTTATGGAAGACACCGGTTCTAGAGGTTTCCGGAACAGGCGACTTCCATTCTTTGCGCTGTGCGAAAAGCGAAATTCGAAATTGTTCGTGGACAACTGATTTATCGAACTCCACTACGAGACTTTGACGATGACGGATTTGTCGAATTGCTAGCCGAAATAAATTTTGCATAAATCTTGGCTCATCGGCGTCAGTCTTCTGTACCACAAAATAAACGCCGCATTTTTCGCCCATTTGTAGACAGCAACTGTCTTTTTTTCAGGATGGAACGGACCCTCTTAAAATGGGTATACTCATAGAGTCGCTGGCGTTGCTAATGTTCATCGCTCAGATATCTCCAGCATGTGCAATGCAAATTCATCGAACTCTCAAGCAAAATTCATTCAGCGAAACGACAAAAAAACTACACCGTCAAACACTCGTCTTGTTATCTATTCAGGTTAGTCTCTAGCGCTCCCTATAATAATTAATGTGTACATTTAACATGAAGAGATATACCAAAGGCAGTTGCTATGAAGTGGGGTGTCGCATGAACCATTTTAACTTAAGCTTAAAGGGCCTTTGAATTTCAAAAATCATGTCATAGTCGTGACCAGCGCTGCTGATATGCTTTCAATGCGGAATGTTAGCGAAAATAATCACTTGATCAAAGTGAGATCCGCTCAGACGGATTTTGCTGCTGCAGTAGGGAATGATCCGATACGCAGTGGATCTTCTGCGCTGCCAAAACGCGTGTTGCAGATCCCTATCTTCCATCATTACAGCTTTGCTGCCGCAGTAAAGTGTGAATGGTCGCTTAATGTGGCTACAGTGAAGACGGAACTAGCAGTTCCTATGTCAAGGGGTGTTCTCCTCTACGTATTCAATTCACTTCAATTCTTTATCCACATAACGATCGGGTATGCATGTGATGATATGCGTGTAATAAAATCGCACGGAATGTATTCGAACGAGGGAGTACAAGGACAACAAAAAAACGAGAGGAAATTCTCGTGAAATTTTGGAAACAGGAGAATGTAGAGGAAAAAGGAAGAAAAGAGAGAACAGGGGATGTGCTGCTTCGGGAGAAGGAAAAAAGAGATGTTGCTGTGTCCGAGGCGAGAGGTGGAGGAGATGAGGACAGAATAAGAAGCAAAAACGCCGTTCATAAGAAGTGAGAAGAAGTGTGCAGGACACAGCAAGGGGGTCAAAGATACAAGTAAGGCGTTAGTAACTTAACCCAGCACTTTAGTCGACTATAATGTGCCTTCCTGAAAAGCAAACTAAAGACGAGTGAACAGACGCAAATAAAGCATGGGCCTAGGATACTACTGCAATGAGGTTTATTTATTTATTTATTTATTTATTTATTTATTTATTTATTTATTTATTTATTTATTTATTTATTTATTTATTTATTTATTTATTTATTTATTTATTTATTTATTTATTTATTTATTTATTTATTTATTTATTTATTTATTTATTTATTTATTTATTTATTTATTTATTTATTTATTTATTTATTTATTTATTTATTTATTTATTTATTTATTTATTTATTTATTTATTTATTTATTTATTTATTTATTTATTTATTTATTTATTTATTTATTTATTTATTTATTTATTTATTTATTTATTTATTTATTTATTTATTTATTTATTTATTTATTTATTTATTTATTTATTTATTTATTTATTTATTTATTTATTTATTGTAAGCGCCTCGCGGAACCAAGAAAGAAAACATAGACAAAACACTGTAAAACAAACGAAAATTCAGTGCTAAAACACCAGGTCATGTAAGTTAATGAAGCACAAGAATTTACAGGGTGTCTCAAAAAATGTACCTCCTGTTTGAAATGCCATAACTTTGGCGAAAGTGAACCAATCGAATCGGGTCACAGATTGAATGAAAGCTGAGAAAAATTGAAATCTTCTGGTATGAGTTTGGTGAGGATTTCGCCATGTACTCGACCGAGCTCTCAGATTTTGGACCTGATTGATAGTGCATGAGTTATATGCTTGCTCTACTTTGGTCGTAAACAGGTGATATTTCTGCTACAAACTACTCCTGAGGCGGTACCCTGTAGAATAGCCGTACAACCACAAAAGTTATACCTAATCCACAAACTTGTTAACATGTCTTTTAAAAAAGTCATAATTAAACTACCAACAAGAGGAGCGTAGAACACGATTGAAATTTGTGCCAGCTCTAAGCCTGAAAAACTTGAACCTGACTACAGTTTTTGCTGAAGACGTGGAGAGTTTAAAATTGGCTCCTCTAGTGCGCGAGCTAATGAGAGTGAAAAAGTCAGAGAGTCTGAGTTTAGAGATAGCCCTAAACATTTTGAAAGCGAGTAATAAGTCGAATCTTTTTCTCCTCCATTCAAGAGTATGCAAACCGAGGAGTTTGTTCCGACGAGAGAAACTTGGAAATGTGGAATAAGGCAAACCATAACAGCGCAAGAATGCTTTCCTAGTAAAAGTATTTTGGTCGCTTTCGAGAGCCAGAATGTCTTCCTTTCTGAAGGGACAGAAGATAACAGCATTGGATTCAAGAATGGGTCGAATGTATAACTTAAATGTAAATGTATAACTTATAGACTTTAATTAGGACAAAGTGGTCTTTGGTGCCTGAGAGATTGCGAGTGAGTTTCAATAGCGCTGAATATGAGGATCGTTTAGGAAGACTGCATTGAGAAAAAGGTGTGGGCTAAGTAGCTCCCACCTCACGTCGTATCTGGACGCCACAGAGGACGAAGAATAGTAGCTAGGAAGGAGAACGTAAGAAAGAAGACCTAAGCAGCACGAAGGATGCTAAGGAGGAGCAACAAACCTAAGAGATAAAGAGCATCCAGAAAAAGAAAAAACACCTGAAACATTCGGAGTAGCTATGACAGGCGATAGAGAGCCAACTAATGAACGAAGAAAACCATAACGCATTTTGCAAATTGTTATGGCGAAAACGAGCGGGCGATAAGGTTGCAGACTTTCCGCATCGCCAATCGATCCCTCATTCTTCACCATTGTCCCAGCTACCAACACAAAGTAGCTTTTTGTGATGAATTTTCAGTTTTGGTGACCTCCACATTCCATGAGAAATTACACGCTTATATAAGTAAAAAAAACTTATCGTCGTTCATAGGAATGTTTTCCGTCTCTCAAACAACTGCCATCGAAATTGCAACGTTTTGTAGTGGGCAGTTATAGTGATTTAGGATCCACTCGTTCAGTAGAACTCGTTAGGTATCCTTTTCCTTCACCAAGTGCGCGGTCCCAACTGAATCATAATTGAGTCAAGTCTTTTTGCATAACTTCATGTCTGAGAAATCTTAAATATTCGAAAATTTTCAGACAGTATGCCCGACGGTGTTTATGCATCTACCACTGACCTTGATGTACATCCTGCTGTTCACTGGAGCGAACAGCCCTGTGGTCATGTCATATATCATCGGCACACTAATGGCTTCGAATCCCTTATTCGCACCAATAATTACTATTGCGTTCGTGAAAAACTACCGAAACTATGTGCTATTCAAGCTTCGGCTCATGGATCAACCACGCGAGTCAACGGCGCCTTTAACCACTACACACAAACAAGTTACTATTACGAATAAAATTAGCCCTTACTCAGTGTTCACGACCATGTACAGAAGAATCTCCTCAGCTGTTGGATTATATTTACAATCAGTTCGGAACGCTGCAACAAGCACAAGGGCAGAACAGCAGGATACGAAGGGAATTGTGGTCGGTAGTTGAGCATTTGAATACAAGGGACGAGAAAGTCGCACTCAACAGCCTAAATCTGGAACACAGAAGTAGTCTACCGCACCGATTCTTTAACTGTTTAACGATACAAACCGCTAATTCGATACAAATCGCTAACTGGGAGAAACATCTCCGTAAATTACAGAAACAAGTCTGCAATAGGGAAATAGATTGACCTCCAAAGAAACTGATATCAGTGGTCCCATCAGACTATAGTGTGGCAGTAAACCAATGTAGAGCAGTAGAAATGCAATAGTTTCGCGTCTTTGCGGCCGTCTACTGAACAGTTGTTGGTCAAAAACTATTTTATTTAGCTGACGGTAGGGGTGGTACACAAATTCGAAATCCAACGACAGATTTGTCATCAGCGCCTCCGACAACCTTATTAAGCAGAATTTTAGCAAGAATAATTACTTGATCAAAGTCATATCCATTGAAACGGATTTCGTTGCGACAGCACGGAGTGAGACGGCCCATATCGGGCGAAGTTCGAAAAACCAACATCGTAATCGTATGCAAAATAAGCTACCTGGAAAATGTCGTAGCCCAATCTAAGATTTTGACCTGGCCTCCGAAATCGACAATATTTGTGCTACTCTGTCGAAACTTGGAAAATAGACTTCAGATTCGTGATTAGCGCCCAAAATGACCCCTTTCGGCGAGGTTTCAGTGAGAATTAGTTTTTTGACCGAAGCCCAGTCGGTAGAGTCGGAACTTTAAACAAGTGTCCCTAAATTTTCCACTTTCGATTGGTTTATATAGCCCGTGGTCAGCTCTTTTTGTGCACAAATTGCTTTTACTACAGAGCTACACAGGGTCTCCGAAACAATTGAACAATCGTTGTGACAGTATTAACTACTCTTATCAGGTACATATTTTTACTGCATTTTCCTCTTTATATCTCGCTGAATGGTTGCTACAGTACCGGACGTGTCTTTTGATCAATCATAACTTTGGTAATTTGTACACCAAACGATAGTGCTCGAGCTGCTGAGCTCAAATCTAGGCCTAATTTCGCAAATAGTTGAACTATAAGAAATTTATTCGAAAAGCCGCTTTGGAGCGGTTTTGCCGGCTTTTTCGGCTTTTGATCAAAAGCCATGTCCGGTACTGTATATTACAACAATACCAAAAAATTTCCAAAATATTTTCTATTTTTTCTTTATGCCTAAATATTACCGCTGTTCCGTAGTCACTAAACATAAAACTAATGAGGTACCACGACTCACTGCAAATGTCCATGAAATAAGTCGCCGACCTAATGAAACCGTGAAGACATTATCGCCGGTTTTTAAGGGAGAACTTTTCAAGAAATTAACCAGATCGCAGGGTCGACAGATCTAGCCAGTTTGATCAAGCGGATAAGTTGGGGATTACGCAGGTACTTATTGATAACTATTAAATTTCTTAGGTAGAATGGCTGATCTTTCTTCATTCAAATCGAAGCCCATACCAAAAACGTAGTGACTCCAGGAACAGGTCGTGTTTTGTGGCTTCTCAATACTCACTCGGTACAATATGATCGCCTACAAATTCCCCGCCAATACCCAGTTCAGGCCAGGGACTACGGCACCACTGTCTACCCTGCACCTATGATAGGATAGCCTCACAAGTTAGCAATGGCTGTAATTGTAGCTGTAAGGTAGCATATTACTGCAGGTCGACGAATTTTTTGTAGGAATTCTCCCGAGAACGTCAAAGTCTACGCGTATCTGTTTCTTCCATCATCGTTTTAAGTAAGGCACAATTCATTCCGCTTCAGTTTTTCAGCGATTTTTTTGTGAGAATAGCGTGGCGGCCTCGCTCTTTTGGTTGAACATATTACGGAGCTGTAACCTTCAGAGGCAGCTCTCATTCATCGAACCTAGGAATCTTTGTAGATTGATGGCATTTTGTTAGGTGAGGTCAGAGCTCTACTTTTTTCGCTAGTAAGACGCGAAAGATATGCCTTTGCCAGAGAATGTAATTTTGTCTGAAAGGTCTTTCCTAGAACAGTAAATTCTAAATTATAAATGTAGTTCGAAAGCCCATTCGGCACAATACAACAGCAGCTGTGAGTTTGGCACAGTTCCGGCCACGGAACGAATACATACACTGAAAAAACTTTTAAATACTCCGTTGTCTTCAGGAAAATTTTGTGGCCTGTAAGTTACCAACCGAACAATATTACGCTTCGCTCTAGCTTGGAGATAAGCCCATATGTAACTTGTCGCAAAAAGCTCCTCCCCCAAAGTGCAATGCTCACTTAGCACCGACAATGCACACCACAAAGGACTTTCCTAGCATTCAAATCGGGTTGTTTTGTATTTGCTTTCTTGATTGGACATTTGTGTGCTTTCCCTCTCCTTTGAAGCCCCTACTTGCTACGAAGCAACTTTATCTTCCCTTGCTATCTCATTCACTGAGGAAACTTTCATATCCTCCATTGCGATCAGGAAAGATTTGTAGTCTGTTAGTATTACGCTTGCTCAAATTGCTCTGCCGTTGAGAAGGGCGACGGTTATAGAGACGGGAAATAGCGTGCAGAACGGGTAGTGCGTGAAGGGCTTCCTCGAATATAGGGTGTGGGACTGGGTCGAATATAGGGTGTGAGATAGTAAAAAACATATATAAAACATTTATAATAACAAATAAAACGAAGACCAAAAAGCATAAAGCAAAAAACGGCAAGGAACTGATTAAATATGCTCTTGGGAATACGGTAACGGGCAATCGGGGCAGGACCCTAGAGTTATGTTATGTTATGTTTATTACACAGATGATGAACCACCCATGTGAAAAAAAATGTAAAACACACGGCACTAAGCCTCGGAATCCAGTCGATAAAACAATGCACCTAACGTAGGAACACATAAAATAAAAAAGCTGATATGCATCTGGAACAAAAATATCAGTAGTAGTGGTGACCAAAGAGAGAAAGGAGGAAATATGTGAGGTATCAAAGTGCGCCTTCCTTACTTATGGCTCTTTTGAAAGCACCATAGCTCAGTTGCCAAGACCCGTTCTTTGCTAGTCTAGCAAACAGTGGAGCAGTACGATTTATGAAATAAAAACGTCTGCAGTTGAGCTTGGAAACCCTAGTCTGCAGTCTAAACGAACTTCTCGTGAATGCTCTACCAAAAGATACATAGTTCCCAGAATGTATACCACAGACGCCATGAATAATTTTATGGAGCAGGAGCAAGTCGTTCACCCTCCTTCTCTGCCAAAGAGAGGTAAGACCAAGATTAATATTACGATCTTTACTAGGAGGTATCCGATCATAAAGAAATCCTCTTACTCTAGTCATTAACTTCCTTATAAAACTGTTTTGTACTAGCTTTAGCTTATCGATACTTTTACGTTTGTAAGGAGAGAAAATGGGAGTACCATATTCGAGAACAGGCCTCACATAAACTTTATAGGCTCGAAGAAGAACTTTAGAATTACGCGTAGGAAGTGCTCTAAAGATCTTATTCACAACAACATTGGCCCTTCGAGAAACGAGATCACAGTGTTTGTCAAAGCTGAGGTCCTTAGAGATTACGAACCCAAGATCGGTAACCTCGTCAGCACATTTAATAGGAACGTCGCCAGTAGTATAAGTGTGATTTCTGTTCCTTGATCCCAGATGTAGAACTTTCGTCTTCTCTTTGTATAACGATAAACCCCATTGGTGGCCCCAGCTGTCCATAAAATCTATAGCCTGCTGAATCGCATGATAATCCTCCTCAGAATTGGCAGCTCGAAATATTTTGAAATCATCGGCAAAGGCGGTTACGTCTACGCCAAATCCGGAAAGAAGGCCGGGTAAATCCCAAGTATAAATACTAAACAAGACTGGAGAGAGAACGCCTCCCTGAGGCACACCGCTGCTGACTGACCTAGCGGACAAGAGTTGACAAACAGTTATCGTGGTTTGTTGGATCATCTCGGTTCTTCGAGAAGATTAACTTCTGAAATGATCGTGTCGATCGAGCCCTGATTCCATAGCTCTTCTCCAGTTAAAGACTCGAAAGAAATGATCAGCAAACGTAAGCGGAACGCCAATGGTCCTCACCACGATCTGAAAACCCACCGGTGGCAAAAAAAGTTCTGATTGGGCATGTTATGTGGAGCTTATTTGATAACTAGTGATATTTATCTTGCATCATTTTGTTTGACAATCCGTCCTCTATTTAATCCATGGGGCCAACGCCAGACGCATTAATAATAATATCAGCCATGCTATGGTGGACAAATCAGTGAGGATTCGCGACATCCCCGGGAACGGCGCTTTTTGTGCGTCAGAATCGCCGAATTGCCATAACTTCTTCGAAACTGATTTATTCGTAGAACAAGTCAATGTTCGAGCTCAGCAGATTTAACTCTACCTTTCACAAATCCACACGCATTTTTGCGGATTCATGAAACTTGTTTTCTAAGGATTTTTTGATTCTTCGATTTTCTTTCCGTTGTCCAGTGGCACCCTCGTCCGGCGACTAATCGCTCGACCAGCCTCCGCCAGGCTACCACGCCGGGAGCCCCGCATGACATGACGCGGGCATGGCGGCGTTGGGCATGACGCGCCAATAAAGTGGGTGAGTGGTGGAGTTAACCAAAGTGGATGCGTGGTAGGGCTAACTCAATCTTCCATCCCTTCAGAGTTAGGTTAATTGCTACCAGACGTTTTTGGTGAGGTACAGACACTGACTTGGGATAGCGACGGGCCCCCGCAAGTCATTGTATAGGCCAAATATGAGTTCACCATGCCGCTACGACTCTGACTTGTGAGTGAAACACGAATGCGGCAGCACGTCTTCAGGGAACCGATCAACTCCGGCAGCTTCACGCTCTGCCTTAATTAGTCATAATTCATATGAACTGAACCTTCGGCTCGGTTTGAGGAAATGTGAACCAATTGGACAATTGGACAACTGAACAAAACACAGACGCTAATAGTCCATGGAGCGGATAACATTTATGAGAAACTGATGCCATGCACAGATACCCATCACATATCGAGTACGGCGAAACCGACGACAGTATATTGAGAAAACGACGTGGATCCGCAGTTCCTCAATCGGACGATAACACCGAAGACATCTACGTTCCCTCTTTCATCAATTCGAGAAAGTGAATCGGAAAGCTTTGTCGACTGAGAAACTATAGCGCCGTCACAACAGTCTACCGTGGTCCTACGATCCTCTTGAATATGGCGAATGCTCTGGTTACCTTTTACACTAAAAAAATATGAGCAACTGCTCCGGATATCGTAGTGTGTTATTGTCCGATGCGATACAACATTGGCCTGTTTGTGTGCATATTTATATTTGTGTTGTATTTGAGGCTATGAACGCTATCGGTCCTATTACATCTATAATCACCATTTCGGCGGCAATTGCAAATACTATTCTGGCCTGCCTATCAATCTGTTGTAAATCACGAGAGGCGAAGTCGCACATGTGGTTCACTTCCATCATCGCCTCATGGGACGTCATCTACTCCATTGTTGCGTATCTGATCAAACCGGTGAGCCTCTTGTAAATGAGATAAGAGAAAAAATGCATGCCGTCGATTGAGCCTTCCTCCCTGCAGGCATTTGAACTTAATTTCCCAAAAACTGTATTGGCACAGGTGAAATATATTTGTTAGCAGAAAGTTAATGACCCTTGCAGATCAATCGGCACGAGATTCATATAGGGTGCTCAGTAACAATCTTCTATGAAAATGTGATCCCCTGGAATGCCGAAGTGCTTCCTAACTCTAAGGTAACTGAGCTGTTCCAACTGCTTATAATTCTTGAGTTTTTGAGGCGAATGATTTTATAGGACTTTTTTATTGACTTACTCCACATAGTTAAGCCGTCTTTCGGTGCAGAAGTGTTGGAGAGAACGACATGGGAGATAAGACATAGATGCAAAACTTGTGCAATAAGGTGCCCGAAAATCTTTCTCAAATCTCGATATTTCGGAGAGTCGACAACATTACCAACCTTCATTCCTGTGATAGGGTCGAATCGTAATACGTCTGTTCTACATCATACACTTATACCCGGAATGATGCAGAACCGAATGACCAGACCTATTGTTCAACTGACGCACCTGAGGTTGAGTCGAAAACTGTGACACAGGATGCTTAAGGTATCGCCGCTAACTATTCGCCAAAACGTTGCCAGCGGATTTCTCTTCATATCAAACGCACACGAAAAAATACCTCACAAGACAGGTGAAGGTGATGTTCAGAAGGATCATGTAGGGTATCCTGCTTGCTGCAGACTCTTTAGTGACATAGTTTCGGATCTAGAAACCTAATTTCAACCTTCTAGGTATTGTTTCATTTTGAGCGAAAAAAACATAAAAACGGCCCTTGATAGTACTATTACATAAGAAATTGTGGTACTATTGTACTTTTGGGGCCCCACTTTTTTTCGTTTAAAATAGGCCTATTGAGGATAATCGGCCATGAGAAGAACGATTCTGATACTCGTTACGTGCGGAAATGCCTTATAAACCCGTTATCATAGGTTTGAGAGGCGAGGAAACCTGTGGGATAGCACGCGGCGACGCGAGACGCAGACAGTGCACTCTCTTCCCCTGCACATTTCGAAGTGCTTGCACTGTTGAGTGAGCGTTCAGCTCGCTCCGACTGGTCGGCGAGTTTCCAGTGGCACCATGTGGAGGCTCGGACAACACCACCAAGGGTTATCTCGGCGATTTATTCTCGATTCTCAACCAGACAGTACCATCGTAGTACTGTCTGGGAATCATGGAAGAGGGGGACGAATTCTACGGCAACCGCGCCGAGATAACCCTTGGTGGTGTTGTCCGAGCCTTCACTGGAGACTCTCCGACCAGTCGGAGCGAGCTGAACGCGGACTCAGCAGTGGAAGCACTTCGAAATATGCAGGCGAAGAGAGTGCACTGTCTGCGTCTCGCGTCGCCGCGTGCTATCCCACAGGTTCCCTCGCCTCTAAAACCTAAGATAACGGGCTTATAAGGCATTTCCGCTTAACGAGTATCAGAATCGTTCTTCTCATGGCCGATTATCCCCGATAGGCCTATTTTAACCCATTGACGACCGCGCGCTGCTGCGTGTTTGGCGCGGAGTACCACCCGCACGTGAAGGGATAATAGTGTTGCTAATTGTTTTCAAAATTGTTTTCAAAATTATCATAAGAAGAGAGCATAATTTTCTGTGTATCATGTTGATTTTGAAACTTCGCTATGTAATCATTAGAAGTAAACGAACGCCGGCGGGACACACGGTCCACCGCGGGCCAAAAGGTGTGTCCCGCCGGCGGGACACACGGTCGTCAATGGGTTAAACGAAAAAAGTGGGGCCCTAAAAGTACAATAGTACCGAAATTGTTTACTTCATATATTCGGCTGCAGTCAGAAATCATGGGCAGGAATGCAAATAATTCAGTCTTGCAAGATTCTAGAAACGCCATTGCCGTTGTCCACGCGGTAACACAATACTGTCTTTGTACAGTCACAAAATGCCGTGGTTAGAACCATCGTGAACAGTCCCCTTCATCAAATTGCTTTTGACCATCATCTGCGACATTTTTCATTGTTTGGCAATGTAATGATCGACTTGCCATCTTTTGAATATTTATTCCACAATGTTTTGATCCCGATCAGTTATGGGGTACGTCTTCCATGATGGTCGCTACGTCTTCTCTCTCCTTGGTGCTGTTCCCGCATCATTGAGGTTACCACATTGCCATCTTGTGTCATTCTTGAGCTCCTTGTGGGGTGGCCACGTCATCCTCGATCGCAGGTTCTTGAGCGCCACTTCCTTGCATGCGACCATCGATCCGTCTCGTGATCGTGACAGTTTTCCTCCATCAGCCGACCTGTTACCCGGGCCTGATGCTGGTACCGATACCCTTTTTGGCTATTTCCGAGCTAGGCAAGAGTTTCTGCCTTTGACGGGATTGAACCCTGATCATCGAGATCTTGCACCCGAGCAAGATCATTACATTACCAAACAATGAAAAATGCCGCAGATGATGGTCAGAAGCAATTTGATGAAGGGGACTGTTCACGATGGTTCTAACCACGGGATTTTGTGACTGTACAAAGACAGTATTGTGTTACCGCGTAGACAACGGCAATAGTGTTTCTAGAATCTTGCAAGACTGAATTATTTGCATTCCTGCCCATGATTTCTGACTGCAGCCGAATATATGAAGTAAACAATTTCTTATGTAATAGTACTATCAAGGACCGTTTTTATGTTTTTTTTCGCTCAAAATGAAACAATACCTAGAAAGTTGAAATTAGGTTTCTAGATCCGAAACTATGTCACTAAAGAGTCTGCAGCAAGCAGGATACCCTACATGATCCTTCTGAACATCACCTTCACCTGACTTGTGAGATATTTTTTCGTGTGCGTTTGATATGAAGAGAAATCCACCGGCAACGTTTTGGCGAATAATTAGCGGCGATACCTTAAGCATCCTGTGTCACAGTTTTCGACTCAACCTCAGGTGCGTCAATTGAACAATAGGTCTGGTCATTCGGTACTAAAAGAGAAAGGAAGACGAGAAAATTCCAAGTGAGTAGGTAAATCAAAAGCTCGTTATTTTATTTCATTTATTCAAACCTAATGGCAATCGACAACATGTAGGTGCAGCGAAGCAAACAACGGAAATTGGATATGATGTGCATTTAACATTGAGGAACTGCAATCAAAAAACCTAACTCAACTAAATCAAAACAACCACAGCTCATCCTACCTTACAGGTGATCAGCGAACCAAGGAGCCTTACTCAAATAGATCGAACAGCTGCAACTCATCCCACCTTACAGCTCTTAACCTGACCATTATACGAAATTCTAAATAAGAAGCAGTAACTGTAAATAGAGATTAGTGAAAAGAAGCTATACAACTGGAGTAGATAATGTATATTGGTATAGATTAATACGGTGGAGCAGGAGGTACACAAGTTAATACTGCTGAGGAAAGAAGGTCACCCTGATACGATGCTGATAAATCATAACAACCCTATATATTACCATAATGGTAGTCGTTAGCTGCAAAAACGAGGACCATTAATGACCATGCATAGTGCAACAAAAGGTCCTACGCCTTTTTCCTAAGGCAACACGGACAAGGATACTACATAACTCCATGGTACATTTTCGAAGGGTGTTCTCATTCACAAAGGCTAAAGACTGCGTTTTTATAACCATAACGGCCTTCCATTTTAGAAAACTTACAGTTCACAGTTCACATTCTTATACCTGTGCTCCGGACCTCTAGAGAATTCGTCATTCGGAATGGTCTTAATGATATTCAAGTGCATCACAATCATAATAACGCTATTATTTGTTGCGAACAACTTTGTCTACAGATATATCTCAATATGTTGGTGAGTTGCGCCAATTCAACAACAACATCATTGAATGCCTCTTTTACTGATTCTTCAAAGGCTTCTTGAGTTGGGCAGCATAAATAATCAAAGGAATACAAGGTGTCAGAAACCAAATAGTTATTTAAAAACAATCGCATAGTCAGTGTCGCTCATAACCAAGAGTTTGACAGCCAACGGGTGAGCCCATTCGACAACAACTCTACTTCGTCACACTCACCAACAAAGGACTCCAATTTTGACTAGGGTGTTATTGATTACAGCCTCTTAGGTGAATAGAGCAAAGACCGCGAGAATAAGAATCGCTAGTAATAATAGCATCCGTTTGATCAAACAAATACGCTATACTTAAGGCAAAAGAGAATGTCCACAAAGTTCTACTCTATTTTCGTCTCGATCAGCGTACTTCTCATCATTAACTGGGCCTTAATGATCTATTTTGGATTATGGCCATACGCTGGTTTCGATAGGATAGCCAAAGAGGTTTGGCCGGAGGACGTTGTCAACATCACCGGAAAATGCTACATCGCTGTTAGCGCACTGGTACGTGACGATATTTCTTGGGATTGACTTAGTTTAAAATTCCATGAGCCACATCGCTTTTTTGTTGATTTTTTGGTTTGAGGTGCCCGCCCGATACGTGCAAAACATGACTTTTATGACTACAAAGCAAAAATATTGGAAGTAACATTACGTAGACTAAGATATCACTGTTGCGCTCTGCCTTTTGATTTCTTCGAAAGACATCAGTCTCCATTAATCTCTATTGCAAGCCATCGTAGCTTGGGTTAGGCTCGCTCGATCGACACATGGAGCAGTCAATCCTTTAATCGGGAATAGGACAACGATTTCCGAATAACGCAACATTGCGCTATTGCTCTTTGGACACTTCAATACAATGTGTCCAGAAAAGATAGGGACACCCTCTCACTTCTTGGGTACTTTACTACTTGAGTTGTGCCGTTTGAGTGGGCGGGGCAAGGGGGTGGAGTCAACCAATAACGCCAGAGCGCGTACAACATCACGTCACGCCACGATGCTGACAACGCTATCAACAGGTTGGCTAGAAGAGGGTTAACACCACATCATGCCACGATGCTAACAACGCTAGCAACAGGATGGCTAGAAGACGGTTAACATTAACATCATTGAGCATCGCCATTTCTGATCTCGACTGACCGCTCATGAATCCCGGCACACCGACTACCATGTTCAATCTACCAAGCACGGAGCAAGAAGCCGTCCACTTCCTGCAAGACAAGCAAGTGCTCCCAAAAAGGAAGACGTGTGCAATGGGACACGAAATGAACTGCATTTCGGAAGAAACGCCCGAGCAAATTGGAAGTGTAATAAGAGAGCATGTCGCGCCGGCCAACGCTCGACAAGCGTCACTGAAGGAACGTGGTTCTGGAAATGTAGAATGTCGCTTGTAAAAGCTATTCGTTTCTTGTATAGTTGGTCACTCCAGCTGACGTCCGATGAATGGCGTTGCAACCAGCTAGGCATTGCCCGTAAAACACGCACTGAATGGATAAGCTGCATAATGGAAGCGATCACAAGGAAGCTTCATCGTATTGCGCAGCAGAAGATCGGAGGACAAGGTTTCATCGTCGAAGTCGATGAAACCTCGTTCTCGAAACGACAAAGTCATGCGGGACGAATCCTGCCTCAACAGTGGGTGGTAGGCGGTATATGCCGCGAAACCAATGAGTGTTTTGTTGCATTGGTGAAAAACCGAAACGCGGATACCCTATTGAAAGTGATTAAAGATAACGTAGCTGATGGATCAACAGTCTATACGGATTGCTGGAGAGGGTGTCAAACGGATGAGTTGGAGCAGGCGAATTTCCACCACTTCATCGTTAACCGTCGCTTCAATTTCGTTGAGCCCACCACGGGTGTGCACACCCAAACAATCGAACGCCTGTGGGGCACATTCAAGAAGCAAAATAATTGATGCAGAGGAACGCATCGAAGTCAACTGGAGTCCTACATCACTCAGTTCATGTGGAGACAAAGGGTAGGAAGTTACACTAAATTTGTGAAGCATAATATTCGATGTTCTTCAATTGCAGCTTGGGAAGAACGACCCATTCGAAGCGCTCATAGAAGCAATAAGGGAATTCGCCGACGAATAGATGTTGATCGTTGCGATTCGGTGCCATCTTGTACGATTTTTCGCTGGCTGAGTTCATATTCCGTACATCAGGAAAATAAACAATATCCCAACGACGTCGAATCACGTAATGCTATTGCTGAGTTTGTTTCACCGTTAGGTTTTTGCTTAGGCATTGCCTTCCACTTAGGACTGACTACACTTCAATTGCTGACATACACATAGGCTAAGCCTAAGCTTGAGCTTGACCTGAAGCTTGAAGGTCATGCTTCAGTTTGTTTGCGGTGGTGACGTTGCCACCGTCGTGGTGTTGCCAGAGACGTGGCCTGAAGGACACGCAGACCAGCGCAACGCTCACAGCCTGTCCCCACCCTCGGCCCCGCCCACTCAAACGGCACAACTCAAGTAGTAAAGTACCATTTCTTGTTTCAACGAATCGCTCGATACTATTTGATTCCAAATCTATACTAGCAAATTCACACCGGCGAAAAACGTGAGACTGAGAGATTTGAGCTTATGATTTGAGCGGTGATGCTTTTGAGGATGATTTTTGTAATCAGTGCGACGGAACCACTCTCCAGAAAAGATAGGGGCACCTGCAAAGAAGAACCGATTGAAAGGGCAATTTGGTAAAAACTACTTTTTTTGGACAATACTCATCTGAACAAAATGTTTCATGTTAAGATAGACCAACAGATACTAGTGACGTAACCGTTGTCGTTCCCAGCGAAAAGCTTATCCTTCCTACGGGAACATGTACCGCTCCTCAAGATCAGCCTCACCACAGACTTTTCAAGGACTCGTTTCGGCGTCATTCTCAGATGACCACCACGTTCTTCTGAGCTTATTCTGATGGAGAATTCCTGCGAACACCTCTATTGCAGAATTAAGTCGATTAACAGGATGTACTTCTGCGTTGAAGAGCTCAAGAGTGCGATCCATCGGTCTACGATGACTTCTCCAACAAAATTCTCCAAAACTCTCTGTCTCTTGGGTGTCAATTCACCTTATTTACGAGGTACTAAATAGCAAAGCGTCCACCAATCACTTATTTAAGTGAAATAGTTAAGCTCCAGTTTATGAAGCTTTTTTTCTCGAGTGTCCCTATCTTTTCTGAACAGTGGTTTCGACGCATTGATTGCAAAAATCATTTTCAAAACCTGTGGAGGGACGTTCTGCACGGAACCCTAATAGCCAACTCGTGGCGTGCGCAAGGTGACAGTACCTGCGGAGCATTGACGAGTTCACCGCGTGCAGTTGCACCACGTCCTCGCAGAGCGCGATCATGACCGCGGCCGAGCTGCTCGTTAACGCGATGGTGACCTTGCAAACGAGAAGAGTCGCCGGATCGACCAGATCGGGTGCGAAAGCTACTGCACGCCGATATAGAGGGCGCGTAAGACAGTGTGAGGAGTCGAAAATGCACAACACTTACACCTGCCCATATCAGAATTTCTAGCTCTATTCAATGGGCTAAATCGCATTTGGGGAAAACTGTCGAGAACACCATTCTGTGACAATAATGCGTGAAAACCGAAGACAAAATTCTATTTTTTAGTGATGTAATGACGAAAATCTTATGACCGTTGCAGTTTGTTGAAGAATCTGCTAGTATGTGACCACGCTGATTTGACCACTCTTATTAAACTCTTGAGAGTTCCAAACTTGAAAGCAAACTGCACGTTACAATGGAAAATACCGGTAAAGATTTCCAGAACTTTAACTCCATAGGAACAACTTAACTCCCTAATAAGGTTTCAGAACCCCGATGAGATGAAGCGTCTTACGAGGGAGGTTGCTCCGCGTGCTTCGAAGATTCACAACTAGACCCATACTGTTTTGTAGAGCATCGAATGGCGATTACAACGGTGTAGTTTGTTTCTGCTGAATGCAAATGGATGGCCCGAAAAAAAAGCATGAAATTTTGAACACTAATTAGTGGTGAGAAACTCGTGGCGAGAGCACTTCTAGGTGTTAATGATTACAGGTCGTAGCACGGTAGCCCAGTGGTTACCGTGCAGGGCTCTTAATCTCATGGTCGCTGGATCGATCCCTTTGCTGTCCTTTTCTTTTGCCATCCTACGCTAGATACCAAAATACGCTCCTTTTGGAATTTTGTCGCAGTTGCAGGATAGAGTCGCGTTTGGGACGAGTATGGCCAGCAGAGTACGCATAAACGACAATGTCTTCTAGTACATATGTATGTGACCCATATCGACCGTAACCAACCCAAATCGACCCCCCCCCCCCAGAAACAAATGTCAGATTCGCGATTAGCGCCGCGAATAACCCCCGTTGATAAAGTTGGGGCTAAATCAGAGATTTCGACCCAAGTACCCAACTTTGTTACCACGGACCCTAGCAAGCTCATACCAGGCACAATGAGAAAAGCCGATGTTAGATTTGTGAATTGCGGATTTTTCAACAGCCCTAGTGATCTATCTTGATAAAAAATCAAAGAAACCAATCCAAAATGGCGTCTCTGTGTTCTGCAGAGTCCAAAAAGTGGAACAATAGGAATAAAGATATTCTCGGTAAGTGGACCTTCGTACAACTACTCGACACTAGGAAGGCTGGTTAGGTCAAAATCACCGATCTAGCTCAAACCTTGTCTACGGGGGTTATTCGGAGCGCTGATCACGAATCCGACGTTTGTTTTTGAATTTGAGTCGATTCTGGTGGTATCTCTGGTGGTTGCGATCTACATAGAAGCCCATTTGTCACTGGTTAGTTTTCGAGGTTTTTTGCCTTTTTTGGGCCATCCATTTGCATTTAGCAAAAACAAACCATACCATTGTAATCGTCATTCGATGCTCTACAAAACAATAGGGGTCTCGTTGTGAATCTTCGGAGCCCGCTGAGCAACCTCCCTTGTTAGAAGGTCGGTAGGGAAGTATCGAGATATTGTATGAACAAATTAAAAACAGTATAGTTTTTTGGAATATTATTGCTTTATAGATTTGCTGGTCGATGCTATGAAAGAGGGGTTATCCGAAGAGAAGTAACGGTGTTTAGTGTCAAGATGTCCAGCCACGTCACAGGACGTGCAATATGAACTGGATAGCGTCATTATTTATCCATTCGATTGAATTGTTTGATAAAATAATTATCATAATTGAAACCCTTATACACTTTTAGCACAGAATTGTGTTCTCGACAGTCTTCCCCAAATGCGTTTTAGCTCATTGAATAGAGCTCGAAATTCTGATAAAGGCACGTGAACGTGTTCTGCATGTTTGACTCCTCACACAGTCCTACGCGCCCTCTGCATCGGCGAGTGATAGCTCTCACTCCCGATCTCTGGTGATTCCTCTCGCTCGTCGGGTCACCATCGCCTTAACGAGCTGCTCGGCCGCGGCCAAGATCGCGCTCCGCGAGGATCTGGTGAGGTGCACGCTGGACTCGCCAATGGTCCGCAGGTACTGTCAACTTGCGCGCGCCATGAGTTGGCAATTAGGGTTCCGTGCAGAACGTCCCTCACCCCTTTTGAAAAAACTTCCTCGGCAATATTCACTGTTTCAGGCACACACTGCGTCCAGAAACGATAGGGACACCCCATAACTTCTTGTTTCAATGAGCCGCTCGATACTATTTGATTCCAAATCCATACTAGCAAATTCAGCACGGCAAAAAACATGGAACTAAGCGATTTGAGCTTTTGATTTGAACAGTGAAGGTTTTGAGGGTGATTGTTGTAATTAGCGATACGAAACCACATGTTTTTTTTGTCGTGCTGAATTTGCAAGTATGGATTTGGAATCAAATAGTATCGAGCGGTCTGTTGAAACAAGAAATTAAGGGTGTCCCTATCTTTTCTGGACGCAGTGTATGTAGTGAATATTGCTGACGAAGTTTTTTCAAAAGCGATTTGTCATCAGGATTATTTTTAGGTGCAGATAGTAAGTAGATCACATGCCGGTGTTTAGCGGCTCTTCTTTTACAACACAGTAAAAGTTTTGCAAGTGCTGATTTCACAGTGCAGTGGTGACGCTAATAGGACATATCGTAGTGAATAAACCTAGGTCTATTAGTCTTGAAACTTAAGCTTCTATACCACCAGAAGAACTTGTGCAAGAACAAAATGCGAGAACACGAGCAACCCTCTGAAGAAATTGTCCCCAAAAGGGAAGATAAGGCAAAAGCACTGCGTATACAAAAGCACTGCGACAAGCTCAAGTAGCAGAAGACACACTGCCTATAAGAAATAGTTTGCCGAGTTTTGTAGAACGCCGCTACTAAAATGCTAGTTTTAAACGAACGATATTTCATCTTTTTCTCAGCATGGATGTCCAGTGCTCAGAATGTCTATAATAATCGAGTCGTTGTTCATATTGATTATCTTGGCACATGTGAGTCCGTTCTGCGCTTTTCGGATACTACGCTTTATTAAGAAACACTCAACAAGTGGAAGCACAAAGCGAGTTCATCAGCAAGCAGTAATTCTCTTGACGATTCAGGCAAGCATTTTTATATTGTTGAGTGTTTTATCGAGCAGTTACTTTGAAAGTGTTATCATACCGTTGTTACGAATTCTGTATTTTTTAGAAATATTTTATAGTGATTTTCATATGCTATTTTAAACGAAAATATCTCAAAAATCGCTGAGCGTAGGATCAATCTGAGACGATATTATGGTAGAGGATGGTCTAGTTATAATAATGTGTCCAACATTTGATTCACATCGCGGCTAAGATATAGATTTTTCTGAGCAAATATTTTGGTGGTCAAAAAGTGGTCAAATTTAAGGACCATGTTTTAAACAAAATTCTAAATCTTCCTAACTTTTCAACGAGATTACACCAAATTCGAGAGTACTATAGAAAATGATCTGCTCTTCGAGATGAGTATCGGTTTTTAGTTTGTGACAAAATGTTTTTAAAGGGGTGATTGCGTAAACTGTTATATTCAAAAAATTCAGAAGGAATCGACTTCATTTTCTCTCGGTTCACAGTACATTTGTGGTTCTTTCAATACCACACGTAAGCTAGAATAATTCGAAGTTCTTCATAAAAATATATCGGTTTGACTAAGACACGCTGTAGGCGCCGTCACTACCAGTACAGCGCACCTTTGCCCGCCGCCGTATACTGTACTGGTAGCGACGGCTCCTGCAGCGGGTGTTAGTCAAAGCGATATATTTTCATGAAGAACGAATTATTCTAGCTTACATGTGATATTGAAAAAACCACAAATGTACTATGAACCGAGAGAAAATGGAGTCGATTTCTCTTGACCTTTCTTAATATAACAATTCACGCAATCTCCACTTGAAAAACATTTTCTCACAAACTAGAGAACGAGACTCAAAACAGTAGCAACCATTTGAAGGGAAAACTATGTTCTATAGATCTCTCAAATTTGGTGTAATCTGGTTTAGAAGTTAGGAAGATATAGAATTTTGTTTGAAACATGGCCCTAAAATTTGGCCACTTTTTGACCACCAAAAAGGTTGCCGAGAAAAATCTATATTTTAGCCGCGATGTGAATCAAATGTTTGTAACGGTAATATGACACATCGTTGACTAACGCCCGCCCCTGCTGCCAACCGGTCAATAGCGTCGCCCCTCGCCAGTACCTATTACCTATTACCTATTATAATGAAACCGCGTGACGAAGCCACGCGGTTTCATTATAATAGGTAATAGGTAATAGGTAATAGGACTATTGATGGGGGTAGGGGCGGAGGGGGGGGGGGCGAGGGGCGACGCTATTGACCGGTTGGCAGCAGGGGCGGGCGCCTGTCCACGATGTGTCATATTACCTTTGTAACACACTATGATAACTAGACCATGCTCTACCAGAATATCGTCTCAGATTGATCCTACGCTCAGCGATTTTTGAGATATTTTCGTTTAAAATAGCATATGAAAACCACTATAAAATATTTCTAAAAAATACAGAATTCGTAACAACGGTATGTTCCGACAAATTTTGTAATAAATCAAAATAGAGTGGGCAGAACTATCGATTGGTATCAGGTTCTTCTCGATTTGAACTATTTGTGCATGAAAATGGGAAGTGACATATCTTTTTAACCGGTATTGTTATTGCAGAAGTAGCACGATTTCCGATCAAGGTTATGAATGCAAAGTTGCGTGGCAAATGAACCAAGCCTCAGACCACCAAACTGTCAGTCCTCCATACTAGCCGCTGCGCCATTCGAGGCACTATCTCTTATGAACTAGAAGCCCTTCCCGGCAGCTTTGTGGCGATGGCTTTCACCATTTTTGGTCCACTCAGTGGACAGCAGCAAAATTGAAATACATGACTGCGATTCCCGTTCTAGACCATACAAAAACACATACCTAGGCCTCGTTGGGAATCTTCAGCGCACACTCACTAACCTCCCCAGTCAGCAGTCGCCGATGATAGACCGTTAGAGAGGAGTAGAGCGAGAACAGGCTCGTGATCCTTTCAAACGTAGCACTTACTCTTTCACTACGTCTTGCACGACCTGCCTATCAAACTTATCATATCCTGTAGTCAGTGTGGAAAGTCCGGTCGTTGAAGCCAAAAAACCTTTCGGCGTCCTCGCCTTCTTCAGAGCATGGAACAAGTCGAGTTCAACGTGAAAAACTACCCTCTCAACACCGCATCAAATTCTCCGAAAAAATAAGAGAAAGCTGAATGACCATCGAGCAAATGAAAAGGATCAGAGGAGGTCAAGCTCTTATAAATGGACTAGTGAGGTGCACTACGCACCCGTAGCTAGTCCAAAGTTTGTCGTTCGGGAGACAAAAATAATTTTTCAGTGCTGCTCCTGGTTTCCTTTTCAACGTCCGAACTGATTTCTGTGCGGTTTCCTTTGCAGAATTCCGCATTGTATATTTCTTTTCGAACAGTGCTCGATTTTCAAAAATTCTCGCCAGAAAACGTCTTCAATTTTCTCAGCAAAGCAAACCTCCAGTTTCAATCTTTTCATCAAATCTTGTGCGGTATTCGAAAGAGCACGACACGCTCTACAAGATGGTCTACAAAGCGTTTTGAACCGTCTTGGTTTCCACTGTTTTTACGTGTCCAAAGTGGACCTAAATCGCACTCCTGGATGGTCCGACGTCGCGCCGCGCGAGCCCTATGCGCCGCGCCAACGATCACTCTAGCCCGCACACACCTCGCAAAGACCGCTCGCGCGGCGCGACGTCGGACCATCCAAGAGTGCGATTTAGGTCCACTTTGGCGACGTAAAAAACAGTGGAAACCAAGACGGTTCAGAACGCTTTGTATACCATCTTGTAGAGCGTATCTTATTCTTTCGAATACTGTATAAGATTTGGTGAAAAGACTGAAACTGGAGGTTTGTTCGTCTAAGAAACTCCGAGACGCTTTTTTTCGCGAGAATTTTGTAAAATCGAGCGCTGTTCAAAACTAAACATACCGTGCGATATAGCGAGAAATTCTGCTTAGTAAGCAACACGGAAACCAACCCGGACGTTCAAAAGGAAACCAGGAGCAGCATTGAAAAATTATTCTTGTCTTCCGAACGACAGATTTTGGAGGACTGAAACTTTGCAGTTTTCATAACACATAGAAAATAAAAGATACATTGTTCGGTAGAGAGAATTATCATCTTTCGAAGGGTGTATCACGTTTTACTTACCCCTTCGAAACTGAGCAGAATGAATTCGCTGACGGTGAGGTCGTTTTGTCAATTTTTCGCTTTTTACTTTATTAGCCAAAAAACAATGAAATTTCAAGTGATCGCAAATTTATAACAATAATAATACAGCTTAGAAGAGCAAATGATTCTTTTCGAATGCTGTGTAACACTTTGCAAAAGCTTTTGAACTTAACTTACAACATCCGTTTAAAAAAAACGACACGAACTTATGACCCAACCTATTATACCATTTTCACCTTGGATTGGACATTTTTCAAATCACGTCGGACGGTTTTCAAACCACGTCGGACGTTTTCCAAACCAAATTGGACGTTTTTCAAACCGAATTGGACAGTTTTCAAACCACGTCGGACGTTTTTCAAACCAAATTCGACACTTCTCGAGCCCTTTTGGCTTGAAAAACGTCCGATGTGGTTTGAAAAACGTCCGATTTGGTTTGAAAAACGTCCGATTTTGTTTGAAAAACGTCCAATACAAGGTGAAAATGGTAATCTTGTCGTTAGGTGGCTCACCACCTAACGACAAGATTCCTTAGTTCTGAATAGCGAATTAGCACGGGATAGATGCACAACAGAGATTAGATCAGAAAGAAGAATTCAATTCCATCCCGTAGCTTTCGACCTTACCGTTACAGTCGCCGAAGGCGAACTTGTGGAAGTGTCTACTTATTATGGATGGCTTCTTATGGCTACCGGTCGCGCACATCTCCAAATCACCCGCTTCTACGTTTATGGCCTTCCTTTGTGGCGGATAAAGACACGACAGAGCAAACGAGAGGAGAGATAGCACGACAACGATCAATGTAACCAGTGGACTAGTGCGCGCGAAATCCAACACCTACGGCTGCAACAAAAGTTCCGCCTTTGAAGGGGAATAGGACGGCTCTTTTAGTCGAGAGAGCTCATAAAAATTTATGTCAGCGGCTAGTCCAAGATCAGTGAACACGTCATTGTGGAACGTTACGTATAGATAATAGGGGGATCGTAGTTGTCGTGTTCAATGCGAGAATCCTTAGCCTGCCTTTATTTGTGGTATCATTCGATCTCTGAGAGCCACTGAGAGCTGAGATTGTTCTCTGCCTAGAACACAAACAGCAGGAAAACAGTCATCTAGGGACAGTTTTAGAATTCAATCTTCGAACGGGAATATTGATGGCATTGTTCACATGAGTCAATGCGGAGGTAGAAACATAGGCGTTCACTGCCGTCGCACAGATGACCATTTGTCCGGTGAAGAAGACCAGTCTCCTTTTAGTTATCACCAAGATGCAGTTGTAGTGGCAAACTACGTATATCATCCTGAACGGAAATTCTGAAGGGTTCAATTACAGACGGTCTGCCCGATGTTTATGATGCATTTGCCCCTTGGAATGATGTACTTGCTTCTATTTGGAGGACTAACAAGCCCATTGTGGATGACGAATGGCATCGCTTGTTTGATGGCGTTAAATCCGCTATGTGCAGCTATCATCACTATGGGATTCGTCAGAGTATATCGAAATCAGATATTGAATACGCTACGTATTACAAGGCTTACTGAGAACTCAGTAAAGGTAATTGCTTCAGTTTCACACAGGCGCAAGATCGCTCAATAAATGTAGGATGCTTGTGAAATTTACTGCTACTGTACCGTTCCAGTACGGGAAATTTTCTCACCACATGGTGCTATAAGATTGTATAATGTACAATTAATACAGGATATCTATTAATATTGGATGTATATACATATATATTAATATTAAGATTGTATACAAATATTAATGCAGGAATAATACAGTGGTATCCTTGAAAACAAATCTTACCAGGTTTTGATAGGGAGCCTGTAGTTTGATGTCTACTTCGCTACAATCGGAGAACCTCAAGAACTCAAGTGCTCTGTTTTATTTTTTGATTTTCACTAATGACCTTGTTGGTCAGACAGATCTCGTCGCATACAAGACGACGACATGGCACCATTTATGGAAGTAGATCGACTGTTGAATGAAGTAACTCTATAAAAAATTCGAAGACTGCATTGAAGACTGGGCGTGCTTTCGATGTCTCGAGAAGGCGACAGGGAACCGTCCGGCGTGTTCTGCTTTAGGCTGGCAATGTCGCGAAAAGGTCAACAGCGGGAGTAGAACTGATAGAGAGCTGAAATCTGCGGTCTGAAGACCAGGAGTAGGATGTTGAATGCGATAATATGCCGAGACGAAAAGTGGATTTTCTACTCGAACCCAAGGCGTAGTCTACTATAAGTTGACAGTGATGAACTTCCTCACACTCACGAAACGTTTTTTTCATTTATTTGTTACGATGCTTAAGAAAATAGTGAGAGAGAAGAATGAGTATCAAATAAAGCACCGAAAATTTAAGAGTACAGTAAGAGTTAAGAGTATGTCAAATACATACTTTAAGTCAACAGTAACGGAAATAGAGTCAATACAAAGATTAAAAATGTTAACATACACATACAAAAAAAAAAACTAAAACCTAAGGAGTTCCTTGGAAGCCGTCCGTTTAAAACTTGAAAAGCCATGCGGTGACTGGGGGACTTCCGTTTTTAAAGAAGTAAATGTCGAGCCGCAAACGAAAAACATTGCTCTTGGGACAGTAATACACTCTTGGGACAATAATAGGATGTTGCAATGATGGTGCTAGGTTTATCGCAAAAATCGCATCTCAGGCGGGATTCGAACCAGCATCTCACCCTATCCGAGGCTTTTCCCAAACCACTATGCTACTGAGACTACCATTTGTCCCTGGCACCTTCCTTATCCGAAGGCTTCTTACTTCCAGCACTAGGCTCGCATCCCGCCTGAGATGCGATTTGGGCGATAAACCTAGAATCTAGGAATCTTTGTGGTTTTGATGGCATTTTGTTGAGTGAGATCAGGGCTCTACTTTTAGAGATTCAAACAGCTCCTGCTTTTGCGCCTATTCGCTAATAAGACACGAACGATATGACATTGCCAGAGAATGTAATTTTGTCTGAAAGGTCTTTCCCAGAACAGTAAATTATAAGTTATAAATGTAGTTCAGACGCCTATTCGGTACAATAGAACAGCAGCTGTGAGTTTGGCACAGTTCCGGCCACAAAACGAATACATTCACTGAGAAAACTTTTATATAGTCCATTGTATTCAAGAAAAATTTGTAGCCTGTAAGTTACGAAACGAACAATATTACGCTTCGCTTTAGATTGGAGATAAGCCCACACGTAGTATGTCGAAGAAAGCACCTCCCCCACGGTGTAATCCTCACTTTAGCACAGACAAGACACACCACTAAGGACTTTCTTAATATTCAAATCGGGTTGTTTTGTATTTGCTTTCTTGACTGGTCATTTGTGTGCTTTCACTCTCTTTTGAAGCCCATATCTGCTACAGAGCAACTTTATATTTCCTTGCTATCTCATTCACTGAGGGGACTTTTATATTCTTCATTGTGTTCAGGAAAGATTTGTAGCCTGTTAGGATTATGTTTGCTCAGAATATAGATGTGCCATGTTTGCTGCTTTGATGAAAGAAGAAGGTGAATCAGTATCAGAGCAACGAAGCCTGATTCCATGGCTCTTCTCAAGTTAAAGACCTGAAAGAAACGATCGGTGAACGTAAGCGGAAAGCCAGTGGTCCTCTCGATGATCTGAAAGCACACTGGTGGCAGACAAGTTCCTGATTAGACATGTTTCTATTTGATAACTTCTGATATTTCTCTTGCATCATTTTGTTTGACAAACCGTTCTCGATTTGATCCATGAGCCAACGCCAGACGCATTATTCATAATGCCAACCATGCTATGATGGACAAATCAATCCGTGCATTGTAACGTACAGCACGTTTCACGTGCAGCAACGGCGCTTTTTTGCGCCGGAAGCGCCGAATTTCCATGGCTTCTTTGAAACTAGTTTATTCGTAAAATAAGTCAATATTCGAGCTCAGCAGCTTGAGCTCCACCTTTTATACACACATTTCTGCATTTCTTGTTTTCTGATTGTAAGGATCTTTTGATCCCTCGATTTTCGGTCCGTTGCTCCATTGGGATCTCATCCGGTAACCCATCGCTCGACGAACATCCGCCAGGCTACCACGCGGGGAATCCCGTTGGGCATGACGCGCAAACAAAGTATGCGCGGTGGTTCCAATCAACCCTTCCATCCCGCCAGGGTCGGGTAAATTGATACCAGACGTGTCTGGTAAGTACAGTCACTGACGGGATAGAGACTGGACATCGCGAGTCATTGTATAGGTCCAGTATGAATTCACCACGCCTCTACGATTCTGAGTGAAACACGAATGCAGCAGCGCGTCTTTAGGGAACCGATCAACTCCGGCAGCTTTTCCTTTTATCTTGATTAGTCATGTTTGCTATGAAGTAAACCTTCAGCTGGTATATGTAGTTGGAAGAAATGTGAACGGTTTGGAGAAACTTGACGCAGACGCTACGCTAGTCGTCCATGGACTGGATGATATTTATGAGAAACTGTTGTCATGCACAGGTACCCATCAGATCTCGAGTACGGCGAAAACGACGACAGTCTGAGGAGAAAACATCGGGGCTCCGGAATGCCTCAGTCGGACGATAACAAAGAAGACATCTACGTTCCCTCTTTCATCGATTCGAGAAAGTGAATCGGAAAGCTTTGTCGACTGAGAAACTATACCGCCGTCACAACAGTCTACTGTGGTCCTACGATCCTCTTGAATATGGCGAATGCTCTGGTTACCTTTTACACTAAAAAAAAATATGAGCAACTGCTCCGGATATCGTAGTGTGTTATTGTCCGATGCGATACAACATTAGCCTGTTTGTGTGCATATTCATATTTGTGTTGTATTTGAGGCTATGAACGCTATCGGTCCTATTACATCTATAATCACCATTTCGGCGGCCATTGCAAATACTATTCTGGCCTGCCTATCAATCTGTTGTAAATCACGAGAGGCGAAGTCACACATGTGGTTCACTTCCATCATCGCCTCATGGGACGTCATCTACTCCATTGTTGCGTATCTGATCAAACCGGTGAGCCTCTTGTAAATGAGATAAGAGAAAAAATGCATGCCGTCGATTGAGCCTTCCTCCCTGCAGGCATTTGAACTTAATTTCCCAAAAACTGTATTGGCACAGGTGAAATATATTTGTTAGCAGAAAGTTAATGACCCTTGCAGATCAATCGGCACGAGATTCATATAGGGTGCTCAGTAACAATCTTCTATGAAAATGTGATCCTTTGGTAGCGGAAGTGTTTTAAGGCGAATGATTTTCGTGAGACTTTTTTATTGACCTACTCCAAATAGTCAAGACGTCCTTCCGCAAAGAAGTGTTGCAGGGAACGACATGAGCGATAAAACCTAGAAGCAAAACCTGTGCAATAAGGTTCCCGAATATCTCCATTAAAAATGATTTTTTGATGTTCAGTGATGAAACTTTTATTGGAAGCGTTTGAGAATCGTTGAACTTAGCTGCCAGCCTAACAGTTGAAACACATAGGTTGTAACTAGGAAGGACGGTATAGCAAGGTACGGTCTCGCTAAACCATCCTCTGTAAAAGAACGTTCACTTAACACCGGTCGGGCTGTAGCTATCACTTAACACTTGAAATATTCACAATTTCTGTGCGCTTTGTAAACTGTAGGATTGCTCACGATATTTAAATCCCAACCATAATGTTTTCAGTCCAAATTAGTAGGATTGAAGCGTGTTATCATGGAGCGAAGGATCTATGAAGGACCAATATTCGTCAATTCAGTCCAGATGCTCCCTCAAATCGTCGAAGGTTTTTTGATCCATCAGTCCTGTCCAGTACCTCCAGTGAAAAGGTTTACAATCTCTCTATTGGGAGAACATAGAGCTCGTTTTTTATTTTGATCATCACGGTAACATTTCACTAAAAGTGAAAGAAAGACGAGAAAATTCCAGGTGAATAGGTAAATTAGAAGCTCGATATCTCCAGCGCGTTTCAATAGCGTGCTAAATGAAGCATATATTAGAGTAAATCATAAGTAATCGAACGTTTTTGCAGGTGTTCGAATTGAAAATCAATGCACCTACCAAAAAGAATGAGGTATTATTCGATAAAGTGAGAAATGCACTACAAAAATGTTTACCGCACTTGCTTTGTTAGCGTTGTTCATATTAGCATGTATATTACGATTACTATAATATATATGTATATTATACATACGTATATCAGCGTTGAAATGGTCCCAGAATTGCACATCGCCACCTGTTTGCCATGCTTGTCCGGTTTGGAACGTCTTCTGCCTTTCCACCTTCGTCGACCCACTGGACTCGGCAGGGTGGTTAGATTAGAGCACTTATTCCTCATCGTCAGTAACTAGATTGTTCAGTCAATCATTCCTGTGCTCGAGAATGAGAAGAGAAACTGCCGTGTCTACTGCACGTTACGCTGGGTCAATGTTTGAGGCATCCGTTGACCAAGTTTCGTAACCCTACCGATCGACTTTAATCCATGAACATCAGATGACTAAGGAACACTAAGGGTGTATGATAATTCACGAGTGGTTTGGTATGATTCTTTGTCCACCTCGTTTCTCACTACGTCCTGACCCAACTTCGTCGGGCGTCTTGACTTGACCATGTTCTTGATGCTGCTGTTGAATATAGAGAGCCCACGGTAAACGGTGTTCCGATCTGGAGCACTTTCTTCCACAAACTTCCTTCAAGCATTTCAAGGATCGGTTAGCATTTCTGCCAGACGTTGCAAATATGCGGTTCAGACGTAATGCATTCCGGAGCCACTGCAATTGTGAACAACGCTAACAAAGTAAGTGCGGTGAGCATTTTTGCGCTGCATTCCTCCCTCTATCGAATGGTATGTCACGCATTTTGATAGGTGTCCCCATTGACGCGGAATTTAATCTTGAATCCGAACACATGCAGGTGTCCGATTACTTAGGACCAGGGCTGTGCGAAACTTCCGTTTCTGTGTTCTGAATTCCGGTTTCCGGTTTGTTTCTGGCTCTTCCGTTCCGTTTCCGTGTTTCGCTCTTTTTGGGCGGAACACGGAGGCGGAAGTGGAAATCGAAGAGCTGCACTGCTAAGGCTAACAAGAATGAGACTGACATTTTTGTGACATCGATAGTATCCTTTCAAATTCTGGAAGAATGAAACCAATGCAGCGAAGTACACCCTACTAGTCGTGAGAAGACTTGAAATGAAGTATTTGTCGGCACCGGTCACATCGTTAGAGTGTGAGAGATTGTTTTCTACTGCTGGTTTCATTATAAACGATCTGAGAAAAACCTCTTTGGCGACAGTCTTGAAGAAATTGCTGTTTCTCTCTCATCACAAACTCGTTTTAGGCCTCTAATTATGGTTTAAAGGCATTTTGTCTTTCACGAGAAAAAAATCTGTCTTCCTGTAAGGAGTAGTGCTGGCTTTGGTTTGCAATGATGTTTATAAAAAGAAATGAAATTGATATGGTTTTTGTGGGGGAGTGTCGTTTGTTCGCAATGTCTGCTCGACAAAGGGCGCGCGACAGTTCCTGTAGATACAATTAACGACGACTCGCGCAGCGACGGTAAGCTGACCACGGTGATTCGACCGTAGTCGATGGTCCCGATGTCGACCAAATTCGAAGGTGCCTGCCCTCGATCAATGAAATACCTCACAAAAGGTTTCGAATAAGCACTCACTGGATTCAAAACCATGGAAACACATACATTTCCTGGATCAGAATTTCACCCTCTACCGAATGAGCTAACAAGGAACGCTCTTTCACTAACACTAACGTCTGTGGTTCCTACACTTTTCTCTGAATCGTAAACCACTTCCTCATTTTCTAATTTTGAAAAACCAGCGAAAGAGACATTATACAAGGAACATACTGTGATACAAGAAAAGAAACGAGAATTGGGTTGAAGGGGAATTCTAAATTAAAGCAATCAAATAAGTCGTGGAATACACTTCAATGTTCCTACCGCTGCTTTGGTTAATAATACTGATGTTCACATTAATAATAATAGTAATAACAATAATAATAATATCACTACCTTGCGAATTCTGCGATTCGACGCTATAGTAGCTCTGAGGAGGACTGTTGGTGTAGTTATTATTGAATAAGTACATTGCCGTAGACTATTGAGGTTAGAAGAGGGTCCATCTATTACCCGTCCTTTTATTCTGTTTTTTTTTACCTTCGCAGAGGTGGCTGGAAGTGCTGTTTCGACCTCGTGGCCCCTAGGCGGAACGTTGATGTCACCAACTGAAGGGTCACATGTATTGATTAATAGACACGTCCCATCTATGGTTTCATTTAGATGGTTACCTCACGCTTTCCATTCCAACTTTTCATAATTCGGAGTTCCGCTCTTTTGTTTCTCATGAAATTATTAGCTTCGTGTTTCTCTTTCATGAATTATTAAAAAGTTCCGTTACTGTTACTGAAAAAGCGTTCCTTGTTAGCTCAATCGATAGAGGGTGAAATTCTGATCCAGAAAATGTATGGGTTTCCATGGTTTTGAATCCAGTGAGTGCTTATTCGAATCCCTTTGTGAGGTGTTTCATAAATCGATGGCAGGCGCCTTCGAATTCGATCGACATCGGGACCACCGACTGCGGTCGAGTCGCCGTAGTCAGCTTACCGTCGCTGAGCGAGTCGTTGTTAATTGTATCCTCAGGAACTGTCGCGCGCCCCTGGTCGAGCCGACATTGCGAACAAACGTCCCTCACCCGGTTTTTGTGAGGAATATTCGCTGTTTACCTTGAAGCTGTCACCAACGTTGAACGTTTTTACCAAAACGGTAGGCAAATTCTACTGGAAACAAAACGAGATTTCAAAGGGTACCTTCGGAATCAGAAGTGAAAAGATTTTGTGGTCCAGTTTTGGCTAAATTCGAATAATCGAGTGATTTTTGCGCTACAGTACCGGACGTGTCTGTCGATCAAAATCCGAAATAGCCGGCAAAAACCGCTTCAGAGCGGCTTTTTCGAATAAGTTTCTTATAATTCAACTATTTGTGAAAATAGACCTAGATTCGATCTCAGCAGCTCGAGCTCTATCCATCCATATACACTTTTTCCAAATTCGTGAAACTTGTTTTCAGTCGATTTTTGTGACCCCTCGATTTACGGATCCCGTTGCCGCATCGGTCCGTCGCTTGGTGACTCACCACCGACTAAGCTCCGCCCTCTCCTTGCCACATATAAATATGCGACGCTTGTTGCACCGACTAGGCTCCGCCCCCTCCACACCGCCTATAAATATGCGGCACTCATTCCACCGAGCCAGGAGTGGGAGTCCCCACGGGGTGGCTCGAAGAGGCTACCACGCGAGGCCTCCCGTTGGCCTCGTCGTTGACGTGGTCCCCTGTTGGGTCCCTCGTCAACGACGAGGCAATCGGTGGATACGAGGGACACGCAAAAGAATTGATATTTTGTAAAAACTCTCAGGTGTGGGTAATTTATACACCAAACGATAGGGCTCGAGCTGCTGAGCTCAAATCTAGGCCCATTTTCACAAATAGTTGAATTATAAGAAAGTTATTTGCAAAAGCCGCTTTGGAGCGGTTTTTGCCGGCTTATCCGGCTTCTGATCGAAAGGCAAGTCCGGTACTGCATTTCTGTTTCCGTATTTCGTATTCCGGTTTCCGGCCATTTTTGGCCATTTCCGTTCCGTCTTCCGTCTTCTGATTTTTCAGAAAAAATTCCACACACACCCGCTTAGGACTCAACCTAATAGATAAGGAAATGGCTGAATATGTGAAACGTTTGCGCATACCTCTGAAAGTCCGTTGGAGGAGAACATAATTAGGTCGATGGAAGTCAAATGCAGTTGCACTTTCAAATATGTAATCCCATAGCATATTTTCGAAGGGTGTTCTGATTCATAATAACTTAAGGCTGCGTTTTTAAAACAATAAAACGGCTTTCCATTTTAGAGAACTTATAGTTCACAGTTCACATTCTTATACCTGTGCTCGGGACCTCTAGAGAATTCGTCATTCGGAATGGTCTTAATGATATTCAACTGCATCACAATCATAACAACGTTATTATTTGTTGCGATCAACTTTGTCTACAGATATATCTCAATATGTTGGTGAGTTGCGCCAATTCAACAATAACATCATTGAATGCCTCTTTTACTGATTCTTCAAAGGCTTCTTGAGTTGGGCAGCATAAGTAATCAAATTAATACAAGGTGTCAGAAACCAAATAGTTATTTAAAAACAATCGTAGAGTCAGTGTCGTTCATAGCCAAGAGTTTGAAAGCTAACGAGTGAGCCCATTCGACAACAACTCTACTTCATCATACAGAGCAACAGAGGAACCAATTTTGACTACGGTGTTATAGGTTTCAGCGTGCCAGGTAGATCGGGAAAACTTTTTCGAAAATAAGAATCATCAGTAATAATCAATAATAATACATCCGTTTGATGAAACAAATACGCTGTACTTAAGGCAAAAGAACATGTCCGCAAAGTTCTACTCTATTTTCGTCTCGATCAGCGTACTTCTCATCATTAACTGGGCTTTAATGATCTATTTTGGATTATGGCCATATTCTGGTTTCGATAGGATAGCCAAAGAGGTGTGGCCGGAGGACGTTGTCAACATCACCGGGAGATGCTACATCGCTGTTAGCGCACTGGTACGTAAAGATATTTCTTGGGGTTGACATAGCCTAAAATTCCATGAGCCACGTCGCTTTCTTGTTGTTTCTTTAGTTTAAGGTACCCACCCGATACGTGCAAAAGATGCACAATCAAATCGCGAAAATTTCATTTCCTGCATACTTTTCGTGTTTCCCAGAACTCTCGACTCTTATGATTACAGAGCAATAGTATTAGAAGTAACATACAGTAGATTAAGATACCACTGACGCACTCTGCGTTTCGTTTTCTCCGAAAGATGTCAGTCTTCATTATTCTCTATTTCAAAGAATGATAGATTGGGTTAAACTCGCTTGATCGACCCATGAAACAGTCAGTCTTTCAATCAGTGATAGGATAACGATGTCCGAAAAACGCAACGTTGCGCTATTGCTTTTTGGACACATCAATAGGCCCGAAACGGAGTGAATATTGCCGAAGAAGTTTTTTTCAAAAGCGATTTGCAATCAGGACTACTTTGTAGGTGCAGATAGTAGGCAACATCACTAATCCGCCGGTGTTTGGTGGCTCTTCTATTACAACACAGTAAAAGTTTTCCAAGTGCTGACTTTACAGTGCAGTGGTGATGCTAATAGGCCGTATCGAATAAACCTAGGTCCATTAGTCTTCAAACTTGAGCTCCTACACCATCAGAAGAAGTTGTGCAAGAACAAAATGCGAGAACACGAACGGGTGAGGGACGTTCTGCACGAATCCTAATTGCCAACTCACGGCGCGCGCGAGGTGATGATACCTGCAGACCATTGGCGAGCTCACCGCGTGCACCTGGTCCCCACCGCACGCGATCTTGGCCGTGGCCGAGCTCCCCGTTAACGCGATGGTGACCCGACGGACGAGAGGAGTCACCAGCTCGACCAGATCGGCAGCGAGAGCTGTCGCTCACCGATTCATAGGGCGCGCAAGGCACTGTAAGGAATCAAACATGCACAATATCTACACTTGTCTAGATCAGAATTTCGAGCTCTATCCAATGAGCTCAATCACACTGGGGGAAAACTGTCGTGAACATAATTCTGCGCCAAAATACATATGGGTTTCAATTAGGATATTTATTTTGTCAAATAACTAGAATCGAATGGAGAAATAATAGCGATATCCAGTTCATATTGCTCGCCCTGTGACGTGCCTGGACATCTTGATACAAAATAGCGTTACATCTCTCGTGCTAACCCTTCCTCCATAGTATCGACCAGCAAATCTATAAAGCAATACTATTCCAAAAAAAACTATACAGTTTGTACTTTATACAATACCTGGCTACTTCTCTATCCACCTTTTCTCTTCTTTTAGCATCACGCTTTCTGAGACGCTTCATCTCTTCGGGGTTCTGGAACCAAATTAGGGGAGCTAAATTAGTTCTTATGAAGTTGATGACCTGCGAATATTTACCGATATCTTCCGTTGCAACGTGCAATTTGCTTTCAGGTTAAGAACTCTCAAGCGTTTAATGAGAGTAGCCAAATCGGGGTGGTCACATCCTAGTAGATTCTTCAACAAACTGCAACGGTTATAAATTCTTGCACATCTTATCGTACATTGTGGTCAATAGAGGGCTCTTCACCTGTGGAATGCCTCGGCAACATTAGTGGTGCGAAGCGTGGATATTTTCCACTTGCACCACAGATCCTTGAATGGGCCACTGAGCCACGTAGACTTTATGTATCTTAAGAGGCGAATACTGTTTATAACGAACTCAACTATAGACGAGCAGAAAAGCGAGCAACCTGAGAAACTGTGCGCATTTATCGTAAGCCGGATGAGCCCTTGTGACAGGAGGGACACTCAAGGCGCGCACGTTGTTTCGCAGCTCCTCAGGCAGGAACACTGCACCTTTGATGGTAGACCACCAACGGCTAATCCTGCGATCACGCAGTGGACCTAGATTTTTTACTGGAAGCACTGTTAATCATGAAGGTGACAATATCATTCCACCAACCCTGGATGTGCTGCTGCAGCCCTGCAGCGTTCTTTTTCCTGTTCCAAGCTTGGGCTAGGTGGAACGAACATCCTTCAATCTAGACAACGTGATTGAGGACTATTCGACAAACATACATCCAATGCAAATATTCACCTTGGCTTTCGGCAGTGACGATTTTACTGCATTAATAGCAGCTTTTTCAAAATCTAGTATAACACGGAGGCCTTCTCCGTCAGCACTACGCCCAGCCCGCTCCAACGAAGTTTTTAGGTGATCGAAAATGCGGGTATAAACCCTTTCCGTTTTTTTGGCAGTTATCGCAAAAATAAGTGGAACGTCAAAGCCTCCATCACATACACCATGGACGCAGTAGAGCTGGGAATGTCTTCCCAGCTCTTTTGGCTGAGGAGTGTGCACTCCATCAGCAACGATGGCCTGCAGTCCCACACTGCATGCCTTCTGAAGGAATTATATTACGTACCGCATCAAGAAAGAAATAATATTAGAAACATGCTTGGATTGTGTCGTGCGAGTAATAGATGTGGAAACTGGGATCGTCTTCTTGTAAGAAAGGCTCTCCGTCCGATAGTGATTTAAGATCACTCGGGACAAATGCCATTGAGGCACGTTTGTCCTTATGGTGAGCCAAATTTCTAAAACAACTCCATCTCAACAGTTATACCTGACGTATATTTGAAAGTAAACTACCGGGTAAATTGACGTTTTCTCCTGTCAAAGCCATAGTTAATGTATTCGGATAGCACCTGATCTCTCACTGACTCATCTGAACAGTTATTTAGACCAATGATGTAAAAGAATTCAAGTTGCACCACATACCGCTAACGTCATCATGAATTTTCTCCATTCCGTCTAGCCACAGACAGTTTGCTGACATTTGAGCAAAGCGCTCATCGGCTCTAATCTCGCCCATTTTCTTAATTCATAGATTCAAATATGACACAGTGATTTCTCTCGAAAATAGTTGTAGACCTGGTACAGAAATCGTGTCGTTGTTTCTTGAGCATATGGTCGTGGCGAGCATCGGTGGCCAATAGAACAAGGGTCGGTAAGAAATTGGTTGTCAGTCACCTATCGAGCAAATATATTGTAGAATTCCGGCAAGATAGCATACTACTCACTTTCACCGATTTGTAGATCCCTTCAGCTCTACAAAAAGTGCAGTTATAAACATCGAAGCTTTTGTTCTTTCGTTGTAGAGAAAAGGTGTACGCCAGTTGCGTTTCTAAAGGAAGTACTCCAAATATCCTTCAATGTGTTCTTGATTTAGCTAAAGTAATACCTGGAATACAATAGAGCAATGCGCTGTTCTTCCCGTATTTCGTGTTTATTCTTCTTCCTTGATATAATGGTGTCGCAGGAGGACTACTCGGGACATCGTTATTTATGGGACCATTATATATGGCTCTTTCCGCAGGGTGCTGCGATGAAGCAGCGCTGCGTTGAGGACCTGATTCATAATTGAGTATAGCTTTGAGAATAGGAGACAGAAAATTTCAAGAATCTTGCTTAGTTCTGAGTGCTTACTTCCTTCACCGTTGTCTTCTCTCAATATGGACGAAATCGAAAATGGTAAGTGAGCGTTCTACCACGTAATGGCAACTATTATATAAAAGTGCTAACCTTGTTGGCAAGAATTTTGATTACCAGTCCCGGTGGAGGCTACCGTTATTGGAGTAACAGAAGACCGAATACAGTAAATAGGTTCTGAACCAACATCACCGGCACAGATTATAGCTATAAATTATGATAAATTTTAATTTATTATTGTACCTGATGTGTCCATCTGACTTGGTTGAGCAGTAGCCGCGTAATAACTCAAAGAGTTGAAGTTGTTCGAGAACATAGTATCGCACTAATGGGATGACTTGGTTTCTTACCACTACTTTTATGCATATTGCTTTTCCACGATCCTCCCATGTTTGCCCGGGTATTACTGCAGGCGGCTCTCCCGTAAAGAGTACTGCATCTGGTCGGCCAAGGTCACGCTCACTAATCGGTTATTATCCATTAGTATATCGAGATTCGCAGAAACTGGTTAACACCTTTAGATGGGTACCATCGCTTTTCTGTATTCATTATTTGACATTACGAACATCATACAACTATATAAAATTTGAGTTCAAATTTGTGTTCCGTCGGCGCACAAAAACTAGATTTTTGTCGATGCTTTTTCATGCAATTTTGGCACAAAGTTGTGTTCACGGCAGTTTTCCCCCAATGTGTTTGAGCTCATTGGATAGAGCTCGAAATTCTGATCTAGACAAGTGTAGGTATTGTGCATGTTTGATTCCTTACAGTGCTTTGCGCGCCCTATGAATCGGCGAGCGACAGCTCTCGCTGCCGATCTGGTCGAGCTGGTGACTCCTCTCGTCCGTCGGGTCACCACCGCGTTAACGAGGAGCTCGGCCGCGGCCAAGATCGCTCGCCGCGAGGACCTGGTCCCGGCGCACGCGGTGAACTCGCCAATGGTCCGCAGGTATCATCACCTCGCGCGCGCCGTGAGTTGGCAATTAGGATTCGTGCAGAACGTCCCCCCCCCAACACGAACACTCCTCTGAAGAAATTGTCCCGAAAAGGGAAGATAAGGCAAAAGCACTGCGTTTGAAAAGCTCAAGTCGCAGAAGAGACGCTGCCTATATAAGAAGTAGGTGTAGGTGTAGGTTGCCGAATTTCGTAGAACACGGCTGTTAGAATGCTAGTTCTGAACAGATCACATTTCGCCTTTTTTCAGCATGGATGTCCAGTGCTCAGGATGTCCATAATAATCGAGTCGTTGTTCATATTGATTATCTTAGCACATGTGAGTCCGTTCTGCGCCTTTCGGATACTACGCTTTATTAAGAAGCACTCAACAAGTGGAAGCACAAAGCGAGTTCATCAGCAAGCAGTAATACTCCTGACGATTCAGGCAAGCATTTTCATGTTGTGAAGTGTTCTATCGAGCAGTTACTTTGAAAGTGTTAAATATTCAAATAGGTTCCCATCTAACCTCGGCAACATCAGTGAGTTTGACCTACTCGCCTTCAATTACTCAAGCATACCACCGTGAGCACTCATCAAACCCATTCAAAAGACCAAAACAAAATTCTATAATTTTGCATCCAAGTGATCTTTCTATGTGACGTCGGAACGAAACTGATGCAGAATGCGGACATTTTGACCTTCACGGTCCGAAAAGTGGAGTAGTAGGACTAGTGGAATTATCGGCGGGTGGACCTTCGCCTAACTAATCAGACCCCAGTTAGGCCCCCGAAGTCAAAATCACCGATGCCGCCCAAAAACGGTTTGTTTGGGGCCCAGGGTACTTTTCTGGATTCGGGATCGATTTGGGAAAGTTGCGGTGAGTATGGAACATAATTTATTTAAGAATACACAACGAGTGTACACCACTATTCAGATGAATGTGGGTTAAAACAAACAAAAACCAAACAACTCTGAGACAAATACAAAAGAAACTGAAATGAAACCACTGCACCTAAGCCTAAGGGAGAACTGCCGTGCTGTCCTGGATCTTGGTGTCCGACGTGCCAAGCTCCCCTTTAGGAGGGTTGATTTATATCGTCCTCTTTTAGAGCACGTCCCTCAGTTAGGCAAAAAGGAGTTGCAAAATGGTTTCACGCTTCTACGCTTCAAAGTCACAGTACAGAACGGAAGTCTTAGAACGAGCTTTATTGAGGGGAAGAAAAGAGGGTCAACCCCAAATTAAAAAAAGAAGAGAAGTCAACGTCCAGAAGTCGATCCTCGGAGGCTGCTATCCCTAGCTCGACCTATATGCAGCGATACGTAGTCGCGTATTTGATCTAGGCGTTCGGCTGCTATGCAGATATCTAAGCAGAGCGATTTATACGGAAGGAATCTGGAACACCAATAAATCGCAATAAGTCAACATTCTTCAGTCTTATTTTACAAGAGGAGATATTTCGCGACTTTAACGAAGGATCCGGAAGCCTTTGCAGCCATCTAGCTTCTCTGAAAAAGAGCGAATGGAACGTACTGGAAAATCTCGTTTTTGTTAGTTTTGGACAGTCAAGGGATAGAACACCCGATCGTCCCCTACTAGGTCGGAACGTCCAGTATTTGCTGGGCTTCAGCTTCAAATCTCCCTTCAGTAGTTTAAAACAGAAAATCGTATCAGTAAAGATTCTCCGATATAAAAGACTTCTCAATCTCAATATCTTCAGTCGCTCTCGATAACTGGGAGGAAATCGTGAGGAACCTTGATCGATTTGGCATCTTTGTAGTACTACTCTCGTGAAAACTTGCTGTACTTTCTCAATCTTATCTTTCATTCTCTTTTTATTTGGGTTCCATACCGGAGATCCGTATTCCAATAACGGAATCACATATGACTTGTAAGGTCGCACGTATATCGTACTGTCTTTGCAATGGATGTTTCTCAAGATAGTGAACATAGCAGCATAGGCCTTGGATACTGTGGACGTTATATGCTGCTCAAAATCGGGATCTTTGTTAACGTAAAACCCCAAATCTCGCACCTCGTTTACTAGCTTGAGCTGGGTACTTCCGAACCAGTAATCCAGAGTGTCAGTTTTACCCATGTGAAGGACGTTTGTTTTAGAGAGATTTACTGGGATGTCCCAGACAGAGGACCATTCCATCATATTGACCACCGCATTAGATAAAGCTTCATGAACGACTTCACGAGACTCCGTATCGTAACAGCCATACACCTTTATGTCGTCTGCGTACATTTGGACTTTGACCAGTGGACATGTACTCAGAGCCTCCGGTATATCAGCGGTGCATACAAGGAATAACAAGGGAGAGAGTGCCCCTCCCTGAGGAACTCCACTGGTACACTGGTGTCGTGTAGATAAATAGTCACCGACCTGTACTACCAAACGACGATCAGAAAGATATGATCGGAACCAGTCAAGAAGCGACCCTCGAATACCAAAGTTGTGTAATTTGACCAGTAATTTCTCATGATTTACCTTATCAAAAGCCTTAGAACGGTCGAAGTAAATCACATCTACACTTTTTCCTCTGTTCAAAGCAAGCGTCCAGTCAAAGACACAGTCAGACAATTGTGTGGTGGTAGAAGCACCAGCTGAGAAACCATGCTGACACCTAGGAAGCAAATTATTTTTTTCTAGCCAAAAAGAAATGGAATTTCGAAGAAGCTTTTCAAGTACTTTGATTGGCACTGGTGTGATGCTTATAGGACGAAACGTGGAGAGCAATGATGAATCTGCTGCTTTTGGAATAGCTGTGACAATTGATTGTTTCCATGTCGTTGGAACTTCACTAAGACTCATTGAGATGTTTAGTATCATACAAACCAGTCTAGCCAAAGCATTCGCACATCTTTTGAAAACAATCTGAGGGATGCCATCAGCTGGGAGAGAGCTAGAAGATTTGAGTGCCTTCAGAATTTGGAGTACCTTACGCGGTTCAAAGGGAATATCATATCAATTGTTGGTCGATGTTGCCCTAGGCGCCTGATCTAACGCTAATTCTCGTTCCAAGCGTGATTCTAGCTAGTACCTGCGGTATAATTGCAGAAGTAGCACAAATTCCGGCCGTGATGAATGCGAAGTTGCGTGGCAAATGAACCGAGCCTCAGACCTTTAAGCTGGGAGAGGTTCCTCCAGTCTCATTTGGCACCGTACGGTCTCCTGCAAAAGCAAGTTTTCTTCCAGAGTCTCCTCAAACCTCTGGACGGAATCTCTCACTGCTACCCCGTGCGTTCTAGCTAACCTCCTTAGCTCATCGCGCATATCCAACAGGCTCGCCAAGGTCTCTACCCCTTGAGCTCTGCTACTACTCTCCAAGCACTCGAGTACTACCTGTACCCATCTTTTCATGACCAGACCTTCTTTACATTTGGTGCGCACGGTGTCCAACAGTTCCAGTCCCTCCTCGGTGGCCTTTCTTTCCACCTTCTCTACGGCATCTCTGCTTGGGCATTCCACCCGTATAGCTTTTGCAGCCTCAGCTACTACCAACACTTCGGCTTCCTTAATAGCCCTCTTCAATTGATTGCATACCTGCATCACTTCGGGTTCTGGCGTCCCTCCTCATAGCTTTTGGACAACACGTCGGCGTCGTCGGCGCTCCTCGTCATGTTAGCTACCCGCGACCCATGCGACTCTAAAACATCGACAGATTCAGTCCCTCCATCGAGGCCTTCCTCCGCACGACCGCTCGTGGCCACATCCTGACCAGGTGCTTCATCCATGGCTCTGTGTACCGATTCCGACTCTGGTACACAAAAGCACCTCGACTGTGCACCCACTGTAGCACAGCCGACACAAACACGCGACCGATCCCTTGCCCGCCGACTTGCAACTCGAAACAACCTTGGGTCACCGGTTTGGCCCCCAAGTTAGATCAAATGGCCCGATGACCCAATATATTGATAGTAAACGGCGTGGCAAATGTACAACAAAGAAACAAACAGTTTATTGTGAACGACCGAACTGTAGGTAAAAAGAAACGATCAAGAAATTGAATGAATAGGGTATCTTAAAAAGGATTACGAAGAAAAATGACGATGACCCCGATGACACGCAGCAAAGTCAACGGGGAGTCCGATCGACCCCCCCCACAATACGACTCAGATCGACTGGTCTCTGGCGCCAGATCACTACGGCTACCGTGACCTCTCCTCTGGTCACGCTATTCATCGGCTCTCTATCTCCACAATAACCAATAAACAATTCAGCCTACGTGCTCACGCCTAGCGGCCTATTCTCACACCAGTCAACGTTTAGTTGTCGCCAAGATGCAAACTTCATAAGTCATCCTGAACGCAAATCGTGATGGGTTCAATTGCAGACGGTCTGCCCGATGTTTATGATGCATTTGCCTCTTGGAACGATGTACTTGCTTCTATTTGGAGGACAAACAAGCCCGTTGTGGATGACGAATGGCATCGCTTGTCTGATGGCGTTAAATCCGCTATGCAGCTATTATCACTATGGGATTCGTCAGAGTATATCGAAATCAGATACTGAATACGCTACGTATTACAAGGCTTACTGAGAACTCAGTAAAGGCAATTGCTTCAGTTTCACACAGGCGCAAGAGCACTCAATAAATATAGAATGCTTTTGAAATTTACTGCTACTGTAGCGTTCAATACGGAAAATTTTTTCACCACATGGTGCTATACTAGTAATAAGATTATATACAAATATTAATGCAGGAGTAATAAAATGGTTTCCTTGAGAACAAATCTTTCCAGGTTTTGATAGGTAACGTGTACTTTGATGTGTACTTTGCTACAATCGGAAAACCTCAAGGTCTCGAGTGCTCTGTTTTACTTTCTGATTTCCACTAATGACCTTCCTGGTGAGATCTCTACGCATTCAACAGGACGACATGACACTAAGATTTATGAAATTAGATCGGCCGTCGAATGAATTAACTCTATGAAAATCCGAACACTTTGAAGTCTGGGCGTGCTTTCAATGTCTCGAGAAGGTCACAGGGAACCGCCCGGCATGTCATGCACCAAGCTGGCAATGTCGCGAAAAGAACCAGCCAAGAACGGTTTCTCGAGCGGGAGTTGAACTGATAGGAAGCTGACATCTGCTGGTTCGAAACTGCTTATCGTAAGTCTGTCCAGCCAAGCGCCGAACCATCCCTAGCATTTTTGACAAGGTCGAAACGTTAGCCCATTAATAGAATTTGGTCCACCTACTAACCTCGTTCGGCACAGCAGCATACGAAACGTATAACATCATGAAAAGATTTCAAGAAGAGAGAACTTGCAGAATGATGACATCTGCGTTCCGAAGACGAGGAGGAGGACGTTGAATTCGATAATATCCCAAGATAGAAAGTGGATTTACTACTCGAATCCAAGCCGTAGTCTACTATGAGTTGACCGCGATGAACCTCTTCCCACTTACGTAGCGTTCAAGGGAAGAAGCTCATGCTGTTACTCTGATTCTCGAGCCATGGCCACGGATTCTATAGGGTGGTAAGAAAGTCCTGAGCCGTTTGACGCCTACTTTTTCTTTGTTTTCTTATTTTGTTTTCTTATTTGCACAATGCATTTTACTCCACGATTTGATCACCATTGTTAGTAAGAACCATGGTGTCCCTGATAGGCAGGTCAGCCATCATCTACTTGCAGAACTGCGCAGGCTGGAAACCAAAGAACTCGCTGACTGCCCTTATCACATCATCGACTTTGGTGACTCTTTTCTCAGCTAAAAGGCAACATGGAAGGGAGATAATTGGTAGCTACAGGAGAGAGTATAACAGTTATGATATGATCGCAAAATCGTGTGCCAACCGCATTTCTGCAAATTTTTACTGGTCTCTTTATCGACATAATGTCCTGGTGCATCATTGCGAGTGTGCACCGAATGTACTCTCGGCCGTTTTTGTCGAACTTTTTTTCCAAAGCGGAAATGCCGTAACGATAGCAGATACCATGTACTCTTTCGATACCATCGTTTTGTACATCATTCCTGTACTGTGCCAGAGACAGCATTGGAGAACACTCTTAACATGTACTGCCTATTTCACCTCCGTAAAAGCGCTGCTGCTAAGGGCAGCATGACAAAGCTGCGCGATTGAAGGGGACAAGGTTTCCGCCCCTCATATTACCTGCCTGTGACTTTTCAAACTTGTTTTCAAGGGAGCGGAGAAGGGGTAATTGACCAGTGAATGCCCGGGTAAACCACGTGCTGTCAGTCGGGACGTACGAGCTCAGTACACTAAGCGCTTCTCTGCAACGAGGGAATGGAACCAACTGGTAACTGTAATACGAGTGTGTTATAGTCTCCTTGCAAGCGCTTTTTTCTGGATCCGTTGCGACAGCTTCGAGAAAGGCAGAATTTTCTACCATAGGAGCCCGTCCCAACCAAGACTTGTCTTCGAAGCGGAGTGTCGAGCTAAAAGACGAGATAACCAGAGCTCCGCGACGCTGAAGGTTGTGGTGTCTTCTGCGAATACAGCGCTGATGTTGCGAATGGTTCCCATCGTTCCAGTGCTGTGCCACCGAAGATGAGGGCTCAAATGTGCTCCTGTGGAAATGACATCGTATCTGAAGTAAGGGAATAGGGTTTGGCTATTTATACCCATCGTACCATTGCTCCGTGAATGACCAACAACTACCACATGTTAGGTTATGGATAAAATTCAGGAGTCGGACGTCCTGAAACTTTCAAGCAAAGGGGCTCAAGACTTTGTTACCACCCTATACAATCTATCCCTGTGAACACCACAGTAACAACCGAGTCAAATCGCGAAGAACTGTGAAAGGTTATACAAAGTTGTCCTCTTCTATCTCCAAACCTGACCATCTTCGTCTGAGGTGGCATAAGGCAGGCCACCGTAGTCACCCTCGACGGTCGACCAATAAGTACTCTCCCACATCCACAATATAGCCCTGGTAAGTCTCCAAATGTCCTTCATGTTTCAGTGTCTCAACTGCGCTGGGAAGAGATTAAAAGGCGTAGTCATGTCGAAAAGGATGTACAGGCCTAAACTGTGTCACGGAACGGAGGATTCTGGAATCGTGGCGTAAACGGAGCTGCTGGCAAAGAGTTCTGTTCAATGCCTTATTGACCGCTGATTTGGTTTTCGATTGAGTAGAGGAAGTCAGAATCTGAAATGCACACGAATTTTCGCGTCACCCTAATACGTTAGACGCTGCAGATTCTCCGAGGAAATGATGGATCAAACAAAAAGAGTCCCAGTAATTGCACGTGATAGATTGAGTGAAGCCGAATAGCCAAGATGGTACAAGTTTCTTTGGCTATCGTTTCGCCGAGTCCGCCTTCGTCAAAGCCTGGAAGAGAAAAGAGGAGTTTCAGCGGTGAATCAGAAGGCACCAGGAGAGAAAGACGAATCGCGGATAGGATAAACACAACCACACTTGGGCAAGTAGGACACCAATGCAAACCACAAGTTACCGGCAATACAAAAGGTAATGTGGCCACCATAACGAGCCTCTGGCCGACTGTCCCTGTCAAAAACATGTTCCGAACGGCAGCCATGGTATCCTCGAACAGCGACCTAAATTCGAATTCATGGCAGATGGCCAATCGTATTGCCATCGAGAATGGGTACCCCAACCAAGACATGCCAAGAGGCCATCGGACTCCGGCAGTGGCATCAGGACGTAGACAGCTGAACGATAGCAGAATTGTTTTCAAGGTGCTCTTCGTCTCAGACGAAATCGGTACTGAGATACGAAACTGCGTTCGCAAGGCTGGTCTTGATTACATGATCCGAAGTGCCGCCCTCCAACATCAAAGCACGGCTCGTGAGGAATCGGTTGTACGATTCTGTCTGTAGGACTCGCCAGTGCATAGTTTGCCCAAATGGAAAGGAGGGAGATCGCATAGTCGCGGGAGTGGTATACCTCATTAAGTGCACGGTCTGCAACGGGGAGTATATTGGCGAAACGGGTAGACCCCTTGGGGAGCGCGTTAAAGAGCATTTGGCCACGCTACGTAGGTGCGATATGTCGGAGCCGCTGGGTGAACATCGGTTGCGGTGTCACGATGGCGCGATGGTGGAGGTGGCGGTAGCGATACTGTCACGCGAATCCGAAATCTCGGCGCGGAGGACCCTCGAAGCGCTGTGGATTGCCGTGAGAAACCCCACTATCAATAGGAAGGAAGAACACGTGGAGGTGACACAGGAGCTGGCAGCATTCGCTGACTTGTGCGGGCTTGACCCGAAGGACAGTCTGCCAGAGGCTCATTAGGGTGGCCACATTACCATATGTATTGCTTATATCGAACTACAGTACGATATTAGCACAACATCTTGCACAAGCTGTATGCTCTAATGAATGTTGTCAACGCGATGTTTTGAGATTCAGGCTCAAGACGCTAAGAGGAATCCGTTATCTGATGGTGCGACGCATAAAAACGACGCTGATCCGTTATCATTCAATGTCAACTCCAGCTCCAGCTTCGATTTTATAGCGTTTCTCCACGGTCACGAGATTACTTTAATACTATCATCATCTCATCACGGTCACTTATTAGGTCATCTCTTAATCCTCATTTTATTAATATTAGTTCGTTTGTTAACATTTATATTAGGTTTAATTACCCAAGTTTGAGGTACTTATCGATTGCCTGACGGATAAAGTTGCATTGTACCTCGTGTATCTCGCGTATCGACTATACTTATATACACCGGTGGCAGCGAAATTACTGGTGCATCGGCTTTATTTATCGGACACGGAGACGACCGACACGGCAGGTACGATTTACTTTCTGCATGTCTACTTGTCACGGTCACTATTAGCCTCCACGCTATCTGTCATTCGTTGAATTTATCGTTACTCGTCGGATTTCTGCTTTCTTCTGAGTACCTACCTTTCCACTACGTATGGCTGCTACCTTTCGAGTTTTTAAAGGACTCCTTACTAAGAGGACTAAAGCAGTACAGGACTGGTTAGAACAGACCGTAGCTCTTCATGGGGACTTACCACCCGGTTTAACAAGAAGAGAACGTTGTCAAGAGATTCATCTGGCTCTAAAAAACGGCAAAGATCATATCGATCTATTGGAGTCGTCTATGTTGAAACTTGCCAACGCATTCGACCAAATCGATGAACCATCGGAAGAAGACGACAAACAACTTGACAAGTACATGGAAGCTGCTCAAGAATTGATAATGAGGCTTCACGAATCACAGGCGGACCTGGAAAAAACCCTGCACGGCTATTCTTCGAGCGAAATGGAAACGGAAAACGGTCAGCACAGTACCTCGCAGACACAAATGTCGTCACTGGCGGTAAGCAAACTACCGCAAATACCCATTCCAATCTTCACAGGAAAAAGATGGGATTGGGAAAATTTCTGGGCTCTTTTTCAAGCCAATGTGCACAACCAGGACCTAACGGATCTTCAGAAGTTTAACTACTTATTGTCGTCGTTGAAAGGAGAAGCTCGTCAATCGATTTCTCGGTTTCACGTTAGTGCCACAAACTATAGCAAAGCTATAGAGCACCTCCGAAAACGGTACGGGAGTAAGGACGGAATTATCATAGAACTCAACAGAAGCCTGAGTACTTGTGTAGCACGAGGACCTACCACAGCAGACCAAAGACATCTATACGACAGATTGTCTGCACTGGTCTCGCAGCTGGAAGAGCAGGGCGAAAACGTCGACAGCCAGCTCACAATACAGACGGTCCTGCACAAGTTTCACGGGCGGATTCAAAGGGCAGCGATGGAGCAGCGGCTTCAGGACGATGGACGGGACAATATCGACTGGACGCTGAACAGATGGCTCACCACCATCGACACAATCATCACCAAAGAAGAAATACTCAAGGATATGCTTGCTACGACAACAGAGACAAGAAAAAGGAGCCCAACCAGAGAGAAATGGAAAGGTAATGGTGCGTGTGAATGCTGTGGTAATATGGAGCACAAGTGGAATTTCTGTCCAAAAATTCCTTCGCCACAAGCACGGAAAGCGTTTCTCGTCGACACAAGACGTTGTCTTAACTGCGCTTCGCGTTTCCATCAGGCGTCGTCCTGCCAGAGTGGAAACTGCCGGAAATGTGGTGGCAAACATCACACGGCAATTTGCTACAAAGGCAACTTGCGGGAGCTAGGACGCGAAGAGAAACCACCAACAGCAACACAACGAGTTACCCAAGCGCCGAAAGAGCACAAATCAGCATCACACCTCCACCAAAAACGAAGTACAATCAAACGGTCTTCAAGACAGCCTACCAATTTCTCGAGACAGCACGCGGTTACATCAGAGACAATGGAACAAGAACCTCCCAACGAGGAAAACACCGCGGTACTTCATGTAAACGAGGGTCCAAACAAGACAAGCTCAGCCCACAAGAAAGTTATTCTACTAGCAGGTTCCACTAATGTCCTGGATTCCTCAGGAAGTATGCGAAGCGTCACTGTTTTACTGGATACAGGATCAGAACTCTCATTTGTTGAGGAAAGTCTCGCACAGGAACTTGCATTGCCCGTAAAAGGAAACTCGTCTCTTAACATCAGTACTTTCGGCTCGCCTACGCCGATACCAAAAATCTGTGGCATCACAGAACTCACACTGTGTGATATCGAAGGAATGCAGCATCACCTTCAACTGCATATGAACGACTTTCTCACGAGCACAATTGAGCAGGCCGAGTTGGATCAGGATGATTTGCAGTTCATACAGAAGCATGGAATCGTCTTGTCCTTGCCAACGAAACAACAACTTCTCCACCCTCAAATTTTGCTAGGCTGCGACTATCTGTGGAATTTTCTGCTACCAATGAGTCGCCTAATCTTACCATCAGGACTTGTATTGATACCGACCAAATTTGGATACATCATTAGCGGTCAGCAAACGAGTAATACTACATGTGAGCCACGATCAGTATTCACTGTTCTACAAGCGAATTCTGAAATGGACGTGTGGGATAGGTACTGGTCACTGGAGTCATCGGACACGGAAGAATACACAGGAAGTCAGCGCACGGAGACTCAGCTGATCAACGGAACGGTTTTGCAATATTTCAAAGAAACCACTCAACATCGGGACGACGGCTACTATGTCCGTTTGCCGTGGAAAGAAACGCGTCATACCTTGCCCGATAATAAAATGCTGGCTCTGAAGCGCCTACAGAAGGTTCTCGAAATTTACGATGAAAACACCTTGCGACAGTATGACAACATCTTCCGTGACCAATGCGAAAAGGGTGTCATAGAAGAAGTGTCGCTGGACAATGTGCACGGCGAAGGCATAATTCACTATCTTCCGCATCAAGCGGTCATCACACCTCAAAAAGAAACTACGAAGCTAAGAATCGTCTTCGATGCCTCTGCGCACTATAAAAATTCTCCTTGTCTTAACGATGTCCTTCACCAAGGTCCACTGCTCCTGCCCGACCTGGTAGGAATGCTACTCCGATTTCGGACACATCCTATAGCAGTTATTTCGGACGTCGAGAAGGCATTTTTACAAGTGCGATTACAAGAAATCGATCGCGACGCAACTCGATGTTTCTGTGTTCGTGATATCGAGCTTCCGCTGTCGCCGGACAACACTGTCATTTATCGATTTACAAGAGTAATCTTTGGATTGAACACGTCACCATTCCTACTAAGTGCGACAATAAATTTCCACCTCGATCAACTTGGACCTGCAAATGAAATGGCCTCGGAAATCGAACAGAACTTGTATGTGGACAATCTAATCTACGGCGCACGGACTCCAGAAGAGGCACAGAACAAATACATTATGTGCAAGGAAATATTCGAAGGACTAAACATGAACTTACGTGAGTTCATGTCAAACTGCGACGAATTTAACTCAGCAGTGAAGGCCACAGACTTATCCAACAATCGTTATCCGAAGGTGCTGGGAATCCCCTGGATCACGAACAAGGACAAAATTATTCTAAGAGCAACAATGAAACCAGCGAGAAAATGCACAAAGAGGATAGTAGCCCAACAAATCGCCTCTGTGTTTGATCCGTTAGGACTTCTCGTCCCACTTTTGCTACCAGCAAAGGTGTTTTTGCAGTCTCTCTGGAGAGACGAATTTTCGTGGGACCAGCCACTACCAGCTCACCTCCAGGAACAATGGAGGCTACTTTCGGGACAAATATCCACCTTTTATAAGGAAGTGGATCGACGAATTGTACCCGGTAACGAAGGCCTGAAGTTGTTCGCCTTCGCTGACGCCAGTCAGTTTGCAATTGCCACATGCGTCTACATCGCCACCACGGGTAATCCCCAGCTGGTAATGGCGAAATCGAAGCTACCATCATTGAAGACATCGATCACCATACCAAAGCAAGAGATGAATGCCCTAACCTTAAGTGCCAGGGTAACACACTTCATCTGCAGCGCAATGGAACCACTTTGTTCAGTCAGATTCATCACTTTCTTCACGGATTCCGAAATAGTATTGGGATGGATAAAAAACGCTCCATCACGGAAAGATGCAGGAACCCTGGTCATCAACCGACTAAAGGAAATCCGGAAGATTGTTGAAGACATGAGGTCAAAAGGCAAAGAGTGCGTGTTCCCTTACATTTCTACAACGGAGAATCCGGCGGATTGTGGCACGAGAGGAGTCTCATCAGACACTTTGTATAGCCATTTCTGGTGGACTGGCCCGCAAAAAATAAAGGACTCCAATTTATTGCCACACGACGGCGGTGTTTCCCTACCTTGCCAGCCTGAAGAGGACAAGGAACAAACTCCAACCCCGATCGTGATAGCTTCTCTGATGACCAAACAGGAAAAGGAACAAGATGGCAATACGCTATTCTGTCTGTCCAGGATCCAATCGCTATACAAGGCACAAAGAGTCGTTGCCTATGTGATGAGATTTATCAAACGAGCTATTCGCAGCCTTACGGAACCAGGAAAGGCAACTGTTCTCGACAAAATACCAGCACTTCGTTCAGTATCATCAACTCGCGAGCTGACAGGAGTAGAACTGAAAATGGCGAAAAACCTCATAATACGAGATCATCAGGCCCATTTTGCAACCACAAGCCGAATCAATTCGCTGAAGAATCTCAATATTCGTAAGGACGAGCACGGGCTACTACGATGCTTCGGTCGCCTCGATTACGCGGACATATCTATTCCCTCACGTACTCCTGTCTTCATAGCGCCCAAAACAGCGCTAGCCAGATTGATCATTCTGGAAGCACACGGGCAATATCACTGCGGTATTGCTCACACGATGTCTATAGTACGGGAAAGATATTGGATACCAAAGCTCAGACAACAGACTCGTTCCATCCTACGAAAATGTATACCATGCCAGAAATTAAACGGACTACCATACCGATATCCTGACATGGACGCTCTCCCGAAAACGCGAGTCCAACGCTCTCATCCGTTTGAACATATCGGCTTAGACTACTTTGGACCGATCACTGTAACAATTACACAGGGAGAACGATCGAAAGCTTATGGCTGCATACTGACATGTAGTACAACACGACTAATACATTTGGAACTCGTTGAGGACATGACTACGGAGTCCTTCCTTAACGCACTTCGTCGCTTCTTTGCTAGAAGAGGAATTCCGACAACGATAACGAGTGATAACGCTCCAACTTTCTTGCTTGGAGAGAAAATCTTGCTGGATACCGTAAAACGCATCAATGAGGACTCAACGTTGGAAAATACTCTAGCACGGCGAGAAATTGAATGGATCCACATCACCCCTTATGCACCGTGGCAGGGTGGATTCTATGAGAGGCTGATACGATCCATTAAACACTCGCTTTACAAGGCTCTAGGAAACCAAGTTGTGTCACTCGATGTGTTAAGGACTATGCTTACTGAGGTTGAGGCAGTCTTAAACTCCCGGCCTCTGTCCTACCAAGAGGAACAATGGGACCAACAACCGATCCTACGTCCAATCGATTTCTTGCAAAGAGATATTATTTTGGACTATCCTCTCGAATACATCGGAGGAGGTGATGCGTCATACCACACCCCGGAGGAAGCTCAACAGATGGCCACTCAACGACAAGTAGAGGCTGCACTAAAATCATCAGTGAAACTCACTTCTAACTTCTGGAAGATCTGGAGCTCACAATACCTCACGGGCCTAAGAGAACATCACAAAGTTCACATGATGGCCATAGCACCGAAGATCGGCGAACGAAATACATGGAAGATTGGCCGGATTGTGGAGCTGAACTGTAGTGTACCAAATAAGGCACGAGAAGCAATTATAGAGCTGCCGAATAAATCTCGTGTTCGACGTCCAGTGAATAGGCTGGTACCACTCGAAGTACAAGAAAAAAAGGAGGAGCTATCCTCTCGAATACATCGGAGGAGGTGATGCGTCATAAAATCATCAGATGGCCACTCAACGACTCACTTCATCAGTGAACTAACTGGAAGATCTGGAGCTCACAATACCTCACGGGCCTAAGAGAACATCACAAAGTTCACATGGACAACAAACGTGGCGCGGGCATAGCACCGAAGATCGGCGAAGTGGTTCTCTTGTGTGACTCATCCCAACCGCGAAATACATGGAAGATTGGCCGGATTGTGGAGCTGAACTGTAGTGTACCAAATAAGGCACGAGAAGCAATTATAGAGCTGCCGAATAAATCTCGTGTTCGACGTCCAGTGAATAGGCTGGTACCACTCGAAGTACAAGAAAAAAAGGAGGATGACACTTCAAAGGAAGACTCCACTGAAATTCCTTCCCAAACCTCTTCCCCACCAACACCCTATACTCTGCGTAAACGGAAAGCGGTTTGCTACAAGGAAAGTGATACCGAGGACGACGACGGAGCTGAGGATAAAGGATCAACAAGAAAACAGTGCTATTCTATGAACGTCGCGAAAAGGCTTCCGTTCATCTTAACGATACTACTCTACATGGTCGCCACTTCGTGCGCCCTCCCAGACTCCAATAGAACTCATCATTTACAATGCACAACGGGAGGAGTGATTCTTTCGCAAAGTTCTGGCCATCCATACGAAATCTGTGCCGATGACTACTGCTTATCGTACCAAACACCGCGCGAAGAGGAACACGTACAACTTCCACCTCACGTCACCCTACACGACTACATTGTGAAATGGAGAATTGTAGACGACCACGAGACAAAAATCATGGAAACCGTCTGCCAAGCGGCACCCTTCTGCCAGCAGGTTGACTGTACATTCTGTGTCGCAACAATGGCTAACCCCGAATGTTGGCCACGAACTGCGATATTGCTCACGGGATTAACAGTATACCTCGTGGTCACGATGTGCTACTGTTTCTTCCACGTTCCAGTGGTCGTAGGGAAACCTATGCTGTACATGCTGCAAGTCACGGGCCTCGCAGCATTTGTTATCGCGAAATCATTTCTCCGAGTGCTGCTGTCAATGGTACTCAGACTTATTAGAAGGACTCAGAGGACTAGACGTCGTCGGCTGTGGTCCGAAATCGCTATTCTTCTAACGCTGATTTTGACTGGATCTAAAGGATGCCAACAGGTTGATGTCTACGATCACCAAATTTTTTCTTGCTACCAAACGACAAAAGGAGAATCGTGCCACGTGGACACATCGGCTGTTATCAAAATCAACCCCTTCAAACAGGAAGCCTGTCTAAGACTAACCAGCAACCACACTACACTACTCGAGCTGAAACTGCTTTGGAAATTTCTTGAACTGACTTGCAAAAGCGAAACATTGTTGTTTTCACGCAGCACAAGTTACGGCCTCCTAGACAGCAAACGCTGCCCCCACGCTGGATCTTGTTCGGAACAAAAATGCGGAGCTATCAACAGGACGTCTCAAGTTCCGGAACTTCAGCAAGCGAACGACTACCCAGGCGTCACAGGATGCGTTGAAAGCTGCGGGGGGCCCGGCTGCGGCTGTCTTTATTTGAGTTCCGGTTGCCTCTTCTACAGAATCTACCTTATCCCGAACGACAATGCTGTTTATGAACTTTTTCGCTGCACTCAGTGGAAACCATCTGTCAGCATCGAGATAACCGTTACCGGAACACATCAACAAGAAAAGTTCCGTACTCTCCATCTCAAACCAAACCAACCGCAGATGTTTCCACCCCTCACCATCACTTTATCATCACTAACTGTGCCTCCTCTCCCAATTCTCAACTCTCGTTTCATTTCGGACGGCAATCGCACGGCAATGGCACCTCCGAAGTTTGATCCACCACTGAAGTGTAGAACATGGGAAGAGGCGCAAAACATGACTTGCGTGGTGGAAGAAAACTGCAAGTGCACGCCAGCTGAGGAGAAAATGGTTTGCGATTGCGACGACTTCAACCTCACGGCTCACATGCTCCACCCAACTTATCAACTCCCGATTCTTCGCCCGAATCTGGAATTTTCGACACGAGATGGTCATTTGTTCTCTAGAGTGCTTCACTCCACTACTGCGGAGTTTATAGTAAGAATAAAGGACCAGCTACGAACCGTCTCAATGATTTCGGACGCAATATGTTCAAGCAAGGCTATACATGTCAGAGGATGCTATAAATGCGCAAAAGGCGTGCTCGTGATAATAACTTGCTTATCGTCCACCAAGGAAGAGAGAGCAGAGATTCGCTGTGGAGAACAAGCCTTTACTGTTAAATGCACAGCCCAAGGAACTCGATCAGAACTCCGATTTACCTCAGACAAAGCCCATTTCGCCATGGAATGTTCGACACAATGTGGGCAAGCTATTCAGAACTTCAAAATCGACGGCACCCTGAGTTACACGGGCAGCATCTACACTTCAGCTCGTCGCATGCTGAACGGTGAAAGCGAAATATTCTCGGAGATCAATCTGCCAGATTTCAGTCACCTTATGGACGTTTTTATGCGATGGACTGGAACGCTGCTTGTAACTGTGATAGTTGTACTACTGGCGCTGTTCGCCACCTACGTTTGTGTTACTAATGCTGCATGCTTCTTCCTTCTCAGAATTCTCTTTCGAATGGCGGGAGTGATCCTTCGCCTAACTCTCGGCATGCTGTGGACTATCGCTTCTGCACCGTTTCTACTCTATTACCAAGCTCAACGCCGCACAAAAAAGCATGGCGAAAAACTTCTATAACCTGTGATGTGTCAGCCACTTTACCTCGGACATTTAGGAATAGATCTCAGTTCTTTTCTTTCAGGATGTCGCATTCTGAAGATCTGGAAAGACGGCTGAAGAGAGAGCTGAAACGCAAAATCACCATAGTCGAAAGCTCACGGACACGCCCAACAGAAGCCATGATTCAAGAACGTCTTCGGAAATACGGTGACGCCTGCTTTGAGGCCGAAGAAACGATCCAACAAGCGAGATACGAGTATGCCAACCTACTTCAGGACAAATCTCACGTTTACAATAGACGCGGCGGGGTGTATCACTACCTCGTGATGATGAAGCAACTGCATGCGAGACACACGGAACAGAAGAAGGAACTGATTTCGACCACGGAGCTCTACAAGTTAGCCAACGAATGGTACGAAATCCTTGTGACTGTCGGTGAAGTAGAAGAGATGGACCGTCTACAGTTCTTCCATTCCCTCAACGAACAAAAATTCTATGAGCCTTCAACGCCCGGTGACAAAGAGTACCCAAACCCAAAGGAATACCGGCGCTCATATGATTGGATCGCAGTCGCCACCATGGTTCGCTACCGACTGTATGAATTCGACGCCTTACTTGAGGCAGAGCAGAAAGAAATAGAGGATACGGAATCAGTGACCAAGAGATGCGCGGAGAGCGAAGACGCGGCGATGAAGGAGATGACGCAGGCGTACGGTGGGATGCGAGAAAAACTGGGCGAGTTCGGAAGGGACTTGATAGTACTGATGGAGAAAATCGAAGATGTGCACGAATCAACGACAAGTCACACGGGTGCTAACGTCGAAATCGGAAAGATCAGTAGATTGGTCTCTAAAGCGCTGGGAGACCACCATGAAATATTTGGGATACTGAAGAAGGATCACGACGGTCAGCGCGAAATGAGAAGGCACTTGGAATTGTGCACCGCTGAAAGCAAAAACCTTCTGGTGCAGACAAAGGAAATTCTGGAGGAACTGAGGCGGTGGAGACAAGAGCAGAGTGAAGCCAACGATCTACGGCTCAAAGATGAGCAGGCTAGTAAGCCGTTCATCGACGACTGTAAGGAACGGCTACGAGTAATCGACAGATATCTGGAAACGGAAATTTTGAGAGAGCGTCGATTTGCGGATGAGACGAGCCGGGGAAGAGACGATATGATATGCGTATTCTGCAGAACAACACGCAGGCATTATTCAGACGCTTGCCCTGAAATACGGGACATCTCTGAGAGGAAAAGAATAATAGAGAGAGAAGGACGCTGTTGTATCTGTTTGAACTATCATCCGAAGGACGCGCCGTGCAACAAAAGGACACCATGTTTTTATTGCAAAGTAGGACGCACACGCTATGGAAACGAACATCACTCAGCACTTTGCCCGAAGCCAGATGACCAACTAAGAATGGTCAGTGAAAGAGTTGAACTGAAAAAGATTCTCGAACACTATGAAAAATGGAAGGAAAGAAGAGGAATCCAAGAGGTCGGAGCAAGGTCACGGGAAACGCCGAATGAAGAACCCCATAGCTCAAGGAGAGACGATGAAAAAGGGCACGATCGGACGCGGAGACGCTATCAGTCCGATGACGAGAGCGACGAGTCGGAATCGTCGTCAACACGAGGGTACCGTCGCTAACACTTCACGTGGCGGTGAGTATATCGAACTACAGTACGATATTAGCACAACATCTTGCACAAGCTGTATGCTCTAATGAATGTTGTCAACGCGATGTTTTGAGATTCAGGCTCAAGACGCTAAGAGGAATCCGTTATCTGATGGTGCGACGCATAAAAACGACGCTGATCCGTTATCATTCAATGTCAACTCCAGCTCCAGCTTCGATTTTATAGCGTTTCTCCACGGTCACGAGATTACTTTAATACTATCATCATCTCATCACGGTCACTTATTAGGTCATCTCTTAATCCTCATTTTATTAATATTAGTTCGTTTGTTAACATTTATATTAGGTTTAATTACCCAAGTTTGAGGTACTTATCGATTGCCTGACGGATAAAGTTGCATTGTACCTCGTGTATCTCGCGTATCGACTATACTTATATACACCGGTGGCAGCGAAATTATTGCTGGTCATTTGTGGTTTGCATTGGTGTCCTACTTGCCCAGGTCTGGTTGTGTTTACCCTATCCGCGATGCGTCTTTCTCTCCTGGTGCCTTCTGATTCACCGCTGAAACTTGAAATTGGTCTTGAGCGAATGATCTCACAAACTCCTCTTTTCTCTCCCAGGCTCTAACGAAAGCGGACTCGCCGAAACGTTAGCCAAATAAACTTGTACCATCTTGGCTATTCGGCTTCACTCAATCTATCACGTGCAACTATATTCGACATGCCAAGATTCAACGACAGTCGATCATGGAATAGTCCCAGGAATCTTACCGTTTCGCAGAGCACATTTCAGCGAAGGAACGAAAACTTTCTGAAAAACTCCACAGGGTGGAATACAGAAGAGCTGTGCTAGTTGGAGGAGGGCTAGAAGTTTCGAAAAAAAATGATCTTGGTCGCTGGAGAACATTGTTTGCGTAACATGAACATAAGTATATCGTAATCTTCAAGATGAATATGAAACAATCAATAACACGTCTCGAAATACGACGAATTTCGTTTTGAATTTTAGGAATGTCCCTTTCCCCCTGCTTGAGTTGCTATCTCGTTGAGCTTTGTTTTGTTTTGATTTTCTCATTCATTTTTTCGATTGAGTTTTTTTCCTGCTCTTGGTACCACTATACATTTTTAGCACGTCTGTGAAAAGGCGTAAAAATAAAAAAATGGAAAAATATATCAATGCAACAATGGATTAGATGCCTTGGCTGGAATAAATAAGGCTCTTTATTTAATTAGTCATCCGTATAGTCCAGTACTTGAGTAGTTTATGAGTCTCCGAAGAACGTACCACGCTTTTGTCTTCCATTGTAGATCGCGGAGAAACTGCGAGTGTGTGTACAATAAACCAGCCGCTGAACAAGACACCGCACTAGCCTTCGCAATTCAATCCGATATCAAGTTGCCAAACATGCTAGGAATGGAGAGCTTGGCTAACCTCAGCAATAACCGATAGCAATAACCGCATATACAGTAGCGGTCAAAAAGATAATGTCACTTTTCATTTTTATACAAAAATAGCTCAAATCGAGAAGAATCTGACATTATTCGATAGTGCTAACGATTCTATCTTGAAATATGTCGAAACATACCGTTGTTGCAAATTCTGCGTTTTTTAGAAATACTTGGTAGTGATTTTCATATGCTATTTTAAACGAAAATATCTCAAAAATCGCTGAATGAAGGATCAATCTGAGATGATATCCTGATCGGACATGGACTAGTTATTATAAAGTGATACAAACGTTTGATTCAGATCGCCGCTAAAGTTTAGATTTTCCGGAGCAAACATTTCTCTTATCTTTTTAACTGCGTATCGGAATTACATCGAATTTGAGTATGTTATAGAGAGTAATTTTCTTTTTGAAGACCTCATTTTTGTTTGCAAGCTCTTACTTTAGTTTGTGAAAACATTCCTTTTAAAGTTGAAGTTGCGTAAACTGCTATACTCGAAAAAGTTTAAGAGGAATCGACTTCAATTTTTCTCAGTTGATAGTACATTAACGGTACTTTTGATACCGTATGTATGCTGAAATAAACAGAGTTCTTTATAAAAATACAGGGTGTCCAAAAAAATGTACCCACTGTTTGAAATGCCATAACTTTGGTGAAGGTGAACCAATCGTAACAAATCATAACTCGTATGAGAGCCAAGGAAAAAGAAAATTTTCTGTTATGTGTTTGGAGAGGATTGCGCTATGTACTCGAACGAGGCCTCGGATTTTGGACCTGATTGATAGTGCATGGGTCATATGCTTGCTCTATTTTGGTCGTAAACGGGTGATATCGCTACTTTGCCGCAGTTTCGGTTTCGTATGGAACAACATTAATATCGATCAATAATTGTAGCCACTGTTTGAGAAGCTGAAACTCTTCCAATGGTGGTGCAATCATAAGAAAACAATTTATGAACGTAAAATGTATGAATCATAAAGATTGCGCCCTGTCCGAATCGTAGGATTCTAGACCTCATTGAAAGTTCACGGATAACATGCTTGTTCTACTTTGGTTGCTAATAGGTGATATCGCTGATACGCGTTTTTCTTTATGCAGTAAACATAAAAACATCAAAACGTACCAAGTTTAACACGCACTTTAAGGCACACTTGCACAATACCGCTTACTCTGTTCAAAAATCATGCAGTTGCACTACTCTGTTCAGAATCCATGCAAGTACATGTTATACTTGTTATGATTTGATGTTTCTACGTTTAGTGCGTCAGAAGTGACACATAGCAGCGATATTACCTTTTGGCGACTAAAGTAGAACAAGTATGCTACCCATGAACTTTCAATCAGGTCTAGAATCCGACGATTTGGACAGGTGCATGGCGCAATCCTTGTGGCTCATACATTTTACACTCCTCTAAATTCTCTTCTTGTGATTGCATCACTGTTGGAAGAATTTCTCAAGTTCTCTCATCTTGAAACCTCGGCATGATGTTAAACTTTTCGAATGCTTCTGTGCCAGACGAGGTCAGTAAGGTGGATCAGATCGTCGTCTTCAGAGGCCTAAAAAGTGGCTCGAAATTTCTTGACCATGTAGAACTACCCGGCCGAACGTCCAATCCTCCCTACCATTTCTGACCAACCTGCAAAAATCTCCCCACGATACCGCAAAAACCAAAAAAATCAACGACTTACCCGTGATCCACCGCTAGAGCGCTGCCGACGTGGCAACCTGCGCTTGATATTAATCGATGCAACTGAGTCACATCATTCGTTACGAAACCCACAGAACGGTGCAAATGACAAGAAGTCATTGCTTATCGAAAGACACTCATTTCGGTTGTTCATAATAGGATTCCTTGCGGAAATCCAGAACGCCTCCAATGCCTTTCTAGACGATATCTCCGCCTCATAGGATAGAATTCTGCACATAATGTCGAAATCATTCCCGTTACGTACTTGATGCTTGTGCCTTCAAAGTGGTGTTGTTATGTTATCCCTTCTCTTACTGGCCAGATGTTCATTTATACGTGTCAACAAAACACGACCGGTCTCTCCAATGTACTTGCCGTTGCAAGCCTTACATTCAATCTCATACACCACTCCCGATTTCTCGCAATCTCCATTTTTCCCGTAAGGACAAACAACGCAGTTCTCTGAAGCGCATTCGGTGTCGTAGAAAAGAAACTGTTGGAAGAGTTTTAGCTTCTCAAACAGTAGTTACAATTATTGATCGGTATTGATGTTCCTCATTGCTTAACCAAAAGCTGCGGCAAGTCAACGTATTCACTGCCTCAGAAGTAACTCATAGTAGCGATATCACCTGTTTACGACCAAAATAGAGCAAGCATATAAGGCCGAGGCCTCGGTCGAGTACATAGCGCAATCCTCACCAAACACATACCAGAAAATTTTCTTTCTTCTTAGCTTCCATCCAAACTATAACTCGGTCTGATTGGATCACTGTCGCCAGAGTTATGACATTCCAAACAGTGGGTACATTTTTTGGGACACCCTGTACATCGCTTTGACTAAGGCCCTTGTTATACCTTCGCTCGTGGTGAGCGTCAGCTGCTTGCGAGCGGTGAGCGCCCAGCCGCTAACCCCAGACGCTGAGCACGCGACGCATGCACGCACTCGCCCGAAGCATACAGAGCAATGCGCGAGGTGATCGCCCCACCCCCAGCGAAAGCGTCAATCGCAGTGCAATGCGCAGCGACGAGCGCGTGGAAAGTTCGCTAGCGTGTGCATAACAGCCCGTGAGCGTCACCACGCCAGCGTCAACGTGATAACTCGTACAAACGTGTCTGGCCCCACGGTGTCTGATACTGAATGGACGAGTTTCGCTGGGGGGTGAGTGAAGGTATAACAAGGGCCCAACACACGCTTTGCGCGCCGTCGCTACCAGTACATTATGCGGGGCGGGCAAAGGCTCGCACAGCGTGTGTTAGTCAAAGCGATATATTTTTATGAAAAACTTTGATTTATTTCAGCATACATACAGTGTCAAGAGTATCGTAAATGTTCTATCAACTGAGGAAAAATGAAGTCGATTCCTCATAAACTTTTTTGAATACAAGAGTTTACGCAACTTCAACTTTAAAAGGAATGTTTTCACAAACTAAAGTAAGAGCTTGCAAACAAAAATGAGGTCTTCAAAAGAAAATCACTCTCTATAACATACTCAAATTCGATGTAATTCCGATACGCAGTTAAAAAGATATAGAATTTTGTTTGAAACACGGTCCTAAAATTTGACCAGTTTTTGACCACCAAAATGTTTGTGACGGAAAATCTATACTTTGCGGCGATCTGAATCAAACGTTTGTATCACTTTATAATAACTAGTCCATGTCCTATCAGGATATCATCTCAGATTGATCCTTCATTGAGCGATTTTTGAGATATTTTCGTTTAAAATAGCATATGAAAATCACTACAAAATATTTCTAAAAAACACAGAATTTGCAACAACGGTATGTTTCGACATATTTTAAGACAGAATCGTCAGTGCTATCGAGTAATACCAGATTCTTCTCGATTTGAGCTATTTGTGTATAAAAATGATAAGTGACATATCTTTTCGACCGCTACTGTACACATACTTGTCATTGAAACAGTCTTATCTTGATGTGATTTACTGAAAATGATCAGCTAATCAAAACAAGAAGCATAACTGCTATAAAAGAGCTGCTATCAGTTATTGCAGTTTCCATGACAATGACGCGAAATGTGATCACTCCACAGTTTCAGTTTTTCAGTAGATGCAGCGCTTGTGATTAGAAATGGGTCACCCCTTTTGGCCGACTTTGTACGACGAAATTTAGATTTTTCTATCGGAAATGATTGCAATATAGAAATCGCTGCACGATGGATAATTATGCCCTAGAGAATCTACTTTGGCCTGAGATCCGTACTGATTAGCTTGTTGCTCTTACGAAATGGAAACTGGCAAACAGAGGGTTGCAAACTGTAATGAACTGCGTTGTTTCTGAAAAATTAGTTCAACATGAAATATTGTAGAGATACTGGTATCGTTCAATTTTTTTTTTTGAAAAAAAAACTGTTTCGAGCGATACCGAAGACGTACCAAGTTCTTATGCCGGCTAAAACGCTTCATGGGAGGAAAAAGGAAGCAGCTTGTCGCACAATATTCCCTTCCTGTGACAAAAGCAGCACTGGAGAACCTTCTTGACTTTTAATTCCGATTTCGTTTCCGTCAAAGTGCTTCCGCCATGGGGAGCCGATGTTATAGGAGTTCGTCCTCACACATTTACTAACTAGAACTTTTTAAACCTCCTTTCGAGGGAACGCAGACTGACCAATAGGTACCCCGGTGAGCCATTCGCTGTCGCTCAGTACGTCCGAGCTAAGCTAAACTCAGCATTTCTCTGTAGCAAGGGGTTGTAGCCGACCGGTAACTGTAGGATTGGCAGGCCATTGCAAGACTGCGGGTGCTTATTACTCCGCCATGACGCCTCGAGAATGGTTGAACCTACTTCTACTGGATGGCGTCCCAACCAAGTCTTGTCTTCGAGGCCAGCTTCTCGTTTCGTTCGTCGTCGTGACCGGTTTCACCGCTTCAACCTCACCATCCGTTGATAATCATTGGTCATACATATATGCTATTGTTGAATTGGCATCATAATTAAAGTTAATATGGACTGCCTGGCTATTCATGCACATCCCAAGAATGCTTGTTGAACCACAAACAACTACCACGTGTTAGGTCATGGATACCGTTCAAAGACGAAAGTTCCGAAACTTTTAGTTCCGAAACTCGGCTTGAGCTCGACTTTCTTCCCTTCCTAATGTAATATAATGCTTTCTTATCCTGGAAAGAAACGGACCTGCAGCCATCTGTACTCCATGCGAGGTTTGTTTCTTGAAGCTGAGATCTGCGCATTCACCGTACCTCTACGATTGTGAATAGCGGACGAATGCGTGGCGCGTCTTTAGGGGACTTATCAATGTCACTATACACTTACCTTTAGTTTTATCGAAACTGCCATGACGCTCCACCTTCTCTCGAAGGCGACACAACAACTGAACAAAATGAGATGAGATTGTCTGCTATATTTTCGCAGATCTCTCGGAACATTTGCTTTTTGATGTATCTGCTTTCAAAAATGAAGGCAACACCGCGTGGTTTAGAATATTTTTCTCTGCCTTTCTTTCTGAGGTAACTTTTCCGATTATATGGACGATTAGTAGTGACTTTACTGAAAGGTTACTTCAATGACCAAGCGAGGAGTGTGTTTACCGTTCTTCTCACACACTGCGGATAAATGGTTTAGTTCATACAGTGCTTATCAAAAGTATAAGACCACCCCCCAAAATTGTTGATTTGGCTTTTTGACGGCATTTCGCGATGTGGGGTTATTTTTACTGAATTCCTCATGGTCGAAAACCATACCAAGAATTTGTTCACAGACATCTGCAAAGTAAGAAATTTTTTAAGAAAAATCTTTGATTTCCCACCTTATCAAAAGTATAAGACCACTAGCGATGGTCGTTTGTTATAATTGCGGTTTCACAACTTGGATAAACCCAGTCCGTACACATTGACTCTACTATTATCTACTGTCATATTGACAACATGTCCCGTGGTACCCGGCTATCTTTCGAGGAGCAGGCACAAGTTCGAGCTCTACACCAGGCAGGACATTCCATTCGCCAACTTGCTGCCCAAATTCGTCGCTCTAAGTGCGCTGTGATCAACTACTTGAAAGATCCTGCCAAGTATGGAAAAAGAGCAGTGCCTGGAAGACCTTCAGTGCTCTCTGAACTGGACGTTCGACATATTCAGCGACCGCTATCAAACTCGACATCATCAATCAGTCGTGTTAAGACCGACTTATCGTTGAATGTCTCGCTGATGACTGTGTGGAGAGCAGCTACAAGAAGCGGAAACATCGTCCGCGAGAGGATGAAAAAAGCTCCGAGGTTAACTGACCGCCACAGGGCCGAACGTCTCCAATTCGCACGCAGAAACATGGCGACTGATTGGAACAAGGTAGACCATTTTTTTCATCTCGAAATTCTTCCCAGTAAAGGAGGTTTGTTGCTTCCAGGTGATCTTCTCCGACGAGAAAAAATTCAATTTGGATGGCCCCGACGGATATCACTGCTACTGGCGCGATTTGAGGAAGGACCCGATGGTCTTCAGCAGACGTAACTTCGGTGGTGGTTCACAGATGGTCTGGGGAGCATTCTGTAGCTCTGGTGTTCTTCGGCTAGCTTTTACTACTTGTCGAATGAAGTCGGAAGACTATCAGAAAATTCTTCAAGATCATCTGATACCATTTCTTCGCCAGCATCGTACCCAGGAATTCACCTTCATGCAGGACAATGCGTCGGTTCATGCGAGTAGGTCGACTATTCAGTGGCTGGAGTCCAAGAATATCCCCCTGCTAAACTGGCCAGCTTGTTCACCGGACTTGAATCCGATTGAGAACGTCTGGGGAATACTTGTACGCCAGATATATAGAGACGGAAGACAGTTCAACAACGTCGAAGAACTGCGAAATGCGATCGAGATGGCATGGAACAATTTGGATCCTGGCATCATGAAGAACTTGGTAGAAAGTATTCCAAACAGAATTTTTGAGCTCATTTCTAATCGTGGTGGGCATGTTAAGTATTAATTTGTATTTATTTGTTGTGAGTTGTAATAAAATGGAAGCGTCTCTGTAGTGGTCTTATACGTTTGTTAAAGTAGAAAACCAATCATTTTTTCCTAGAAAGTTTCATACTTTGCAGATGTCTGTGAACAGATTCTTGGTTAGGTTTTCGACCATGGGGAATTCAGTAAAAATAACCCCACATCACGAAATTCCGTCAAAAAGCCAAATCTACAATTTTGGGGGGTGGTCTTATACTTTTGATAAGCACTGTATTAGATTCGCTCTATCCAGTATTTTTTCCAGTGGATAACAGTGTCGATTTCAGTCGCGCTCACCGTCGAATTGCCGCTGCGCACAGTCATTACTGATGACGTAGTCGACGGCAAATAACAGCTGAAAAATCCTTTCGCTCTCACTAAAATCAAAGCTTTGCAGCAAATGAAGATGTTTCAATGTTGCGATGTTAATAAAACGGAAGAACTTGAAGCTTCTGATGTTTGAATTGTAGATTAGGAATGATTTAAAATTGTAAAGTTTCGACACCACGGAGGGTCAGTGGAATGTGATAGAACCCAAAGAAAACTTGAATACATCCAGCGGCAATTTGATGAATTAGCGTGAGCAAATCAGCTGGGGTATGCTTGAGAGTTGGTGGCGGATTTTCCGAACATCGGTTGTGAACACCATTTGTTGCCTTCAGCTAATTGTAACCCCTTCCCCACTTCGCTTCATGTAACAATTCCAGAGGATAAAATAACTTCTTACTATCCAATTTTTTCCAAACTTCGCTAATAGGGGGTTTTTTCTGCAACCATTTGTCGACAGTGGCAAGATTTCGGCCAGTACAATCAGGAAGAAAGACGTATATATGTGCCTAAACAAAAATCAGCTCCTCTAATAACTGCTAAAAATTTTAGACAAAATTGGAAGGAGAAAATAATTTCAGCACAGGAGTGCTAATGGTAGAGCAGCGCTGGTTTTCGATGTCTACCGCACCATTCTTTGATATCACGACTTGGCTGACCGAAAAACGTTAATATGCATTCAAAACACAAAACGATAAAGTACATGTCACAAAAGGTGGGCGAAACTCCAGCTGCATAAAAGCCGCCGGACTGGAGAGTCGACACCATTGACAAGGACAATGCTCTCTACAGCGGCTGTTACGGTAGGCATCTTTTCGAATTTCCTGCAAACGGTAGGGTGTTCGTGAAGAACCTCTGAAAACACGATCAGGCGTGAAAGTCGTTTTCGCGCTCGCCGTAGAACAGAGCTCATCGGAATTCCTCAAACCCTTCTCTCACTGTACACCCACCACTGATGTCCTGCCAAACTTTGGAAGCTCTTGTTCACGGACTGAACCAACGCCTGTATCCACGCGAAGGAGCCATCACAGACGCACGAAACAAGGGCGTTGATATCTTCTCTTTGCTTCAACGAAAACCTCTCAGCCGCTCGTAAATGACCCGGCGTCGTTTTCAGGTTCTCCTTGTGACTACGGTCACCGCATATCTTGATGTTCATCAGTGCTCGAGCATGGGATTGACGGAAGACGAGAGACTGTCGGTTTTGACAATGTACAATATAGCGAGGCTGAAGGCCGCGAGAGGAATCTATTTTCCAGGCAACAAACTCCCAACTGCAAAAAATATGCGAGCTCTGGTATCGAACTTCCGTTACTACGATAGTGCTTGCCTTTCATCCAGGAGGCTTGCTTCCTTGAATGAAAGCCGTGCCTAAGAGCTAGATTTTAGCATGGTCCTACGTATTAAGCTTGTTAGTAAGTCAATAATATTATAGACGTGGGACTGTGAGTTGGAAAATCTTGCTGAAAAGGCTGTTTATGCGTGTCCGGATGCAGAAACACCGAGAAAGGACTACGCGCAACATTTTCGACAGTGAGTAGGCGACCAATTTTGTGAATTCGTGGAGAGAGAAAAATTATCAAATTCAGCATGATAGCTAATGTTCCTGACAAGGTGTCAGCGCTGGAGCCTATAGTTCAGCCAACGGAAGATCCTAGCGGAGGTTTCACAACGGAATCGTCCTCGGTAGTCTATAATGGCAACTCTATCTACAGGAGCTATGCAAATGTAAGTTGGTTCTGTAGCTTTGTTAGGGGGTGGGCAGACTAGGCACGGCAAATTAGCAACGAATTTGCCGGGCCTAGTCTGTCCACCCCTTTACAATGAATTTTTGCTTTTGCACACATATTGGGTTGAAACGGGGACTGTCTATGCGAAACTCGTGGGCGTAGACCTTCGGTCTCCATTGCATTGATTCGCTTGTGAGCCAACAAGTGCAAACACGAATAAAGGGAAGCCAATAAAAGGAGAACTCAAGAAAATTAAGAAAATAAACAACATCAATAAAACTGACCTTATCTGACTCATTTTGGGTCTATCTTTAAACGAGCAAGGTAAAAATGAGCTAGACCATACCCCACACTCCTCAATAAGTGGAGGTGACCTAGATAAACTGGCATGCGAATCAAATACGCTCCTTCACAAATCAGCAGCAAATAAATAAGGGCAGGGTGGTTCAGCGGTAAGAGGCGCTACTGACACCTGCACGGTCGAGCGATCGATACTCGCTCGGGAAAAGCAAGCAATCCATCCCTCTTGGGTCGTCTAAATTGGTGACAAACTTGTCTGGAAATGTGAAAAAACACTGACTTGTTATAGAAGCTGGTCCCCGGAAATCTATTGTTTAGGTCAAATACGTATTCACCATACGTCTACGATTCTGAACGGAACACGGAAGCAGCGGCGCGTCCTTGGGGGACTGATTCCACCTATTCCTTAACCTTTAACTTTACCTTTGAACATGCTTACTAAGATACTTAGATGGCCCGGCTTCACTAAACGTGCGGGCCTCAACATTCGCCTCGTTGTTTCGCGATCGTCATCCAGCTTGTTGATCGAAGTCGACTGTGACGAGGGCGAGAATCAGCCGTTCTGAAATACAGCATAGTTCTAACGCGTTCGACGTCACATCAGACCATTTGGCAGGTGGTCTTCCACGAGGCCGCGTGCAATCAGGGGGTAGCCATCCCACCGTTCTTCTTGTCCAGCGGTCGTCGTCTCTCCTCAATATGTGACCGACCGGCACAGGCCACTGTTTACGACGGCACTCTTTCACCTGTTAGAACATGAGTATGGTCTTCAACAGTTGAGCATTTCCTTAAAGTGATGCCTTTTCCTTCATCGCTTACTATGTTTGCTCTTCCTAACACAGAGAAAGAAACTCTATGCTTCTTACGAGAAAAGGGTTTGATCCCAACGAAGAAAACTTGTAAGAAGAGCCATGATGTGATGCTGGTGTTGAAAGAAAAGAAAGGCGGAGTTCACTGGCGGTGGTACGAAAGAGCATGTGAGAACCAGTAATCGGTGTACAATATTGGCCCTTCAGCTTACGGTTTTTGTGCTGTTTTTGTGTTGTGTTCCTTTCCATGCCCCGTTGTTACTAGCACCATTTACCGAATGCCGTTTCAAGAGACCGACTGTAGAGAAATCGTTGCTAGGAATGAAAGGTTTATTATCACGTCTTAACAGGTGAACAAGTGCCGTCATAGATAGTGGCTTGTACCCAACGATGCTTGACTTTCGACCCATCGATACTTGACTTTCGATGTGTATTCCACTGGGTCGCGCAGACGGGACATCTGCCTTAGATCGGAGCTGCGAAGTCCGGCCCGATGTTGAGAAAGCCGGGTGAACTTCAGAAGACACATTTCGAACGCTCTTTATGTGACTTGCAAGGACTTCACCGTGACTGACGTATCAGCTCTCCTTCTTCTGGTGAGATCTTCCTTCATGTCGTTGTTCATGTTCATAGAGCGGCTCGAGCAAGCATAGGACTTCGTTTCGGCGATGGGAGATCCATCGACTTCGATGTGTCCCCCATCGCTCCAGGACTTCTTCATGAACCGTGTATTCTTCCGATTGATGCGCAGCCCAATCTTCCTTCCAGCTCCGTCCAGCTCTCTGAGCACCGTCTCTGCTTCAACTGTACTCTTCGCGAAGATGACAAAGTCGTCGCCGAAACGAGGGTTTGAGAGGAATTTTCCCTCCACACGTATGTGTTTTTTGTACCAGTCGAGCGACTTCATCACCCACTGCAATACGGCAGTAAACAGCTTGGACGAAATGGTTTAGCGCTGCTTGACGCCCTTCTCGATGGGGATGTTGATTAGACGCCGCAAAAGCTGTACTACATCCTACCTAATAGAAAAAAATGATGAGTGCCACACAGCTCGCAAGCCGATGTTCAACAGCCCCAAAAACGACGGTGGAAACCGCTTTTTCTCCTTTTTCTGAGCTTTTCCCCTCTGGACAATTTCTGGAACAGCCAGCAGCTTCTGAAACGTTGTTTCGTGACGTGTTCTTACTGAACGTTGTGACGAAATTCTTTAGATAATGCGATCAAGCACGATCAAGATGGGCTGCTCCGTTCAAGTATGTGAAGGGAAGGGCGTTCTCGTTCAGACCGGTATCTGTCTCTTCAACACACCGTAAGCCCATTTCTACATACAGTAGTTCGCGAAATGATATGTCACCTTGCATTTTTGGGTGCATATCGCTGAAACCAAAAGGAATTTGATTCCAATTGACAGTTTTGATAACTCTTATTGAAAGTACACTAATATATGCCCTTGTTGGAATTTCTAGATTTTTTGAAAAAATTTTAAACTCATTTTCATATGCGTTTCTAAACGCATGTATCTTAGGAACCAGTGAGCTTCTGCTTGTCCAGTGGTGACATTCTGATAGAGCATGATTACTTTGTTCTTATAGGCTATGAATTTTTGTTTCACGTCATTGACAAACCGTAGATTTTTTCGCGTGAATTTTTAAATGGTCAAAAAATGGTGAAATCTTGGGACAATCTTTCATATAAAATTCTATACATCAGTAAATAGTAAATGAATTTGCATCAAGTTTGAATATGTGATAGCACAGGATTTTCACTTTCCAACACATAATTAAGTTTAAAGAATAGCCGTCTCATTAAAAAGAAAATAGCTTCTGAAATGGCATTTACATAAACGGCCGCCTAGAGAATACCCGGAGGGCATTTGACTCCAGAATTCTCTAGTGCATAGAAGACTTGTTACTTGTTAGGTCCCTAACTGGTAGCAAAAGGATTCCCACTCTTGTGCAAAGAAACGTCTTTTATGTTGTAATGTCGCATGCATCACTATTCCCGCCACCGCACACTATGCGGGTTGGCGCGCTAGTTTCGATCGGTCTAAACTAGAAGACGATTTTCTGCACAAGAGTAAGAATTATTTTGCTACCTGCTAAAAACCTAACAAGCAACAAGTCTACTATGCACTAGAGAATTCTGGAGTCAAATGCCCTCCGGGTATTCTCTAGACGACCGCTTATGTAGATGCCATTTCAAAATCTATTTTCTCTGTAATGAAACGGCTATTTAAACTTAAATATGTATTGGAAAGAGGAAACCTGTTGCTATTACATATCCAAATTTGATGCAAATTCATTTACTATTTACTGATATATAGAATTTTATATGAAAGATTGTCCCAAGATTCCACCTTTTTTGACCATTTGAAAATTCACGCGAAAAAATTTACGGTTTGTCAATAACTTTAAACAAAAATTCATAGCCTATAAGAACAAGCCAACCATGCCCTATCAGAACGTCACCACTGGACAAGAACAAGCTCACTGGTTCATAAGATACATGCGTTTAAAAACGCATATGAAAATGAGTTTAAAATTTTTTCAAAAAATCCAGAATTTCCAACAGGAGCATATATTAGTGTATTTTCAATAAGAGTTATCAAAACTGTCAATTGGAATCAAATTCCTTTTAGTTTCATCGATCTGCACCCAAAAATGCAAGGTGACATATCATTTCGCGAACTACTGTACGTCGGTACCTTACGCTAGTCTCACACTCTGGCGGCGCAATGAGCGGCGTTGCCGGCGGCTATGATGAAAGATAGGCCGTGGCCGGCCCAACGTCGCCGGCGACGCCGCTCAGGGCGCCGCCAGAGTGTGAGAGGGTTGTTACCGTTTCACGATTTCGATATAATAGAGACAGCAACAATTATTTGCGAAATCAAGCCTTTAACACACCACTATTTTAACGCTAAAATGTGCTTGCGGGACCGTTTTTTGTTTCAACAGTCGTTACTCTTCTCATCTGCATTGACGATAAGTGCTCACTTTCAGTGAGATGGAGAAGGGCGAGAAGGTTTATGAAGTCGGGAAATCGTGTGAAACGGCAGAAGAGTGTCCAAACGGCGACGATGTGTGTGTTGGTCGAGGACTCTGCTACAGAAACAAATTTGCGAGAAGAGCTCTTCATCTGCACAACAAACGCAGGTAAGACTTGAAGTGCGGTAATTTTTTCTATTTTTCAACAATTCTTCAACTATAACAGAAAACGCGTTCATATTGAGGAGAAACACACCTATTCAGATCGGATCTCGCCTTTGGCAATGTAAAGGATAAGTCAGGCAAGAACTTCCCGACGACAGCGTTGATGTCCGCAATGGTATGGATTAGAATAACATTTTGTGGACCCGAAGCGTAACTGTTTGAAGAAGAGTCGTCTCAGGAATTGAGTTTCAATCTGGAAGCTGAAGCGCTGAAGAAAGCACGAAATTGGGAACGCGACCCTACAGGCTTCAGCTCACATCAATACTCTCCAAATGATGTGTGGACGAGCAGAATCGTGATACAAAATGCTGTCGACGAAATCGATGCGCTAGAACAGGTGAACTTCTCCCTTTGAACAGCTTACCCTTACACTGTCTCAAAGCATAGCCGCACTGCACAGAGGTATGGCACCCTTTGCAAGTCGTGGGCAGTCCAGGAGTAGCTCGAATCCCAATGTTGTGATGGTCTGCGTCTGAGACGTACTTTCTCAACACGTTTCACTACTCTTGACGGTATGCTTCGAATCAGAAGCTTAGAAAAACAGTACTGAAGCAGTAGGGGAACACCGGCTCATAATGATATTGGTGAAGACATAAAGGTAGGGTTCACATGATTTCCATGAAAGCTGGGAAAAATGATATAAAAATATTAAATTAGCACATCGAAGTTCACACCAATCCACACCAAAGTGAAGTCTAGACTCAGCTAAAGTTCACGGGAAAGAATCTTCTCGTGATCGTTAGGATTAAGGCGATACCTACAAACAAAACCTTAAAAAAATCTTTTTAATGAATATGGCGCTTAAACTAAAGTGGCGTGTATGGCACACACTGCATATTTTCACCATTTTCTGCGCTCAGTAATCTATTTAGGCACTGAAGACATGGTGGAATCAGAGGAAACTCGTGGACGACCAGGTGAAGAAGAAGCTCTTCGAGAACGCCTTCTTACAACCAGCTGTTGGGGAATTCGCACAGGTCTTTGGTGACTTCCACACTATATGTGGAACGTTCTTTTCAGATTGCTAATGTACAAGTCTTCCTGATCCTAGCTGAAGAGAGCAGCTTTATTTTCCTTCCTATCAGTACAGGTCATACTGTTTTCAGATGGCTTACGATAATAACAACCTAGTGGGATGTGCCGCCGACAAACGTGGAAATCAGTACAATGTGGTCTGCCAGTACTACACAGGGCAAGCATGTTACTGTATTCTCGCCTCTTTTTCCCGCTCTCACTAACATCGGTATTTCTCAATTTTTGGACGCACTCGAAAACGATAAGTTCCCGCAATCCAACCTACCCTCTAAAGTGTTGGTCGGGCGCCTTTAAATTTTGATCGAAGTTCAATTCGAAGATTCCCTTTGGTCAGTGTCTGTGGTCAGTCAAGTCAATATCTTCTCCTTGTTCTTGTACCAAATCACCCAACAATTGAAACGAAGGCTTGGTTAGCCTGAATTCATATTTCGCGACCGTTCCGGCGGCAAACCTGACCACACTACTGTAGCTGGGGGGAGTGTCGTTTGTTCGCAATGTCGGCTCGACCAAGGGTGCGCGACAGTTCCTGTGGATACAATTAGCGACGACTCGCGCAGCGACGGTGAGCTGACTACGGCGACTCCACTGTAGTCGGCGATCCCGATGTCGACCAAATTCGAAGGCGTCTGCCCTCGATCAATGAAACACCTCACAAAGTGATTCGAATAAGTACTCAATGGATTTGAAACCATGAAAACCCAAACATTTTCTGGATCAGAATTTCACCCGCTATCGAATAAGCTAAGAACGAACGCTATTACAGTAACACTAACGGTTGTGGTTCATACACTTTTCTCCAAATTGTAAACCACTTCCTCATTTTCTAATTTTGAAAAACCAGCGAAAAGGACATTATACAAATGATAGCCTGTGCTATATAAGAAAATAAGCGAGAACTGGGTTGAAGGGAGAGTTCTGAATTAAACCAATCAAATAAGTCGGGCAATGCACTTCAATGTTCCTACCGCTACTTTGGCTAATAGTACTGATGTTCACATAAATAATGATAGTAATAATAGTAATAACAATAATAATATCATAATACCTTGCGAATTCTGCGATTAGACGCTATACATAGTAGTTCTGAGGAGGACCGTTGGTGTAGTTATTGTTGAATAAGTACATTGCCGTAGATCATCAAGGTTAGAAGAGGGTCCTTCTATTACCCGTCCTTTCATTCTGTTTTTTTTACCCTTGCAGAGGTGTACCCTTATGACTGTAAGTGCTGTTTTGACCTCGCGGCCCCTAGGCGGAACATTGATGTCACCAACTGAAGGGTCACATCTATTGATTAATAGACACGTCCCATCTATGGTCCGATTTGGTTGGCTACTTCACGCTTTTCATTCCAACTCTGCATGAACCGGAGTTCCGCTCATTTGCTTCTCATGAAATTATTAGCTTCGTGTTTCTCCTTCATCAATTATTAAAAAGTTCCGTTAGTGTTACTGTAATAGCGTTCGTTCTTAGCTTATTCGATAGCGGATGAAATTCTGATCCAGCAAATGTATGGGTTTCCATGGTTTTGAATCCAGTGAGTGCTTATTCGAATCACTTTGTGAGGTGTTTCATTGATCGAGAACAGACGCCTTCGAATTTGGTCGACATCGGGATCACCGACTACAGTGGAGTCGTCGTAGTCAGCTTACCGTCGCTGCGCGAGTCGTCGCTAATTGTATCCACAAGAACTGTCGCGCGCCCTTGGTCGAGCCGACATTGCGAACAAACGTCCCTCACCCCTATAGCTCCAACGAGGGTGAGGGACGTTCTGCACGGAACTCTAATTGCCAACTCATGGCGCGCGCAGGGTGACAGACCCTGCGGGCCTTTGGCGAGTTCACCGTGCGCACCGGCACCCTGGTCCTCGGCCCAGGCGATCTTGGCCGCGTCCGAGTTCCTCGTTAAGGCGATGGTGACCTGACGGACGAGAGGAGTCACCAGATCGACCAGATCGGGATCGAGAGCTATCGCTCGTTGAGGGCGCCTGCAGAGGGCGCCTAAGGCAATGTGAGGAGTCCAACATGCACAACACCTACACATGCCTATGTCAGAATTTCAAGCTCCATTCAATGAGCTCCTTCGCGTTTGGGGAAAACTGTCGAGAACATAATTGTGTACCAAAATTGCATGAAAAACACCGACAAAGATCTATTTTTTGGGTACCGACGGCGACTCAACTCTGAACCCAAATTTTATACAGATGTACAGTGTTCATTATGTCAACTACTGAATACGGAAGAACTCTTATTGAACTCCTGAGAGTTCTCAACCTGAAAGCAAACTATACGTTGCAACGGAAAACAATGTTTGTAAATGTTTTTGAAACAACCCCATAGAAACTATTTAGCTCCCCTAATTTGGTTTCAAAACTTCGATGAGATGAAGCGTCTCAGAAGGCCGTGATGCTGATAGAAGACTAAAGAGAAGAAGTATCGGGGTATTGTACGAATTACAAACTGCATAGTTTTTGGAACAACATTGTATCATAGATTTGCTGATCGATACTACGGAAGAGGGATTAGCGAGAGAGAAGTTACGGTATTTTGTGTCAAGATGTCCAGGCTCGTCACAGGGCGTGCAACATAAACGGCATATCGCCACTATTTCTCCATTCGATTCCAATTATTAGATAAAATATATATCCCAATTGAAACCCATATGTAATTTCAGCACAGAATTATGCTCTCGATGGTTTTCCCCAAACTTGAACAAAGCGATTGAGCTCACTGAATAGAGCTCAAAATTTTGATGTAGGCACGTGCAGGTGTTGTGCATGTTCGACTCCTCACAGTGCCTTACGCGTCCCCTGCATCGGCAAGCGCTTCCGATCTGGTCGATCCGGCCGCTCTTCGCGTCCGTCGGGTCACCATCGCCCTAACGAGGGGCTCGGCCGTGGCCAAGACCGCGTGCGGCGAGGGCCAGAGTGCAGGTGCACGCGGGGAACTCACCGATGGTCCGCAGGTACTGTCACTTTGCGCGCGCCATGAGTGGGCAGTTAGGGTTACGTGCAGAACGTCCCCCTCCCCTCCAACAACAGTTGTGCTACTCATTCATTTTCCACAGCTTATAAAGGTGCGAAAGCAGCCACGGAAAGTGATGAAGGAAACACAACAAGGATAAGCTTTAAGGGCAAAGATAAAATGAATGAGAAGGAATAGTGATATAGATGCAGTTGCCGACCAAATACCAGCTCAAAGATTAATGATTGTATTGGGATGATAACTATGAAGCAACTTTTCAGCCCCTGTGGATTGAAACTCGAGGACTGTTATGTGCCGCTGTACGTTCCCGGGCCGAAATGCCAACAATGCTACAGCACCGGCCGCCCGTGCTCTCAAGGGATGTGTCCTGGTCTTTACGGTGGCTCATATCTCGTCTTCACCGACAAGATACGTTTCTTTACGTGAGCACCCCACCTTGATTTGATAATCTAACTTCGCTTTTGCACACCTCGTTTTTTCGCTTTTTAAATGCTGATTGTGTGGAGCGAAATGTATTGCTTGTCAAAGAATAAAATGTCGCATTGCAAAAATCTTGAATTTGAACCAACAGAGGATCCGAACCTTAACTGAGTTTCTAGGCAGAAAGCTGGCTTGCGTCCCTAAACGTCCAAGTCCTCTTTCGCACACGGGTTTTCATACCATGGGCCGTATGCTCGTCCCTCCGGCCGGGTGATGGGATCCCATCGCCCGAAGGCGGGGCTCGGAATGAGCGGACGAGTAGAAGGTCCGCCTGTACCGCGGTGTACCAGCAATTTAGCAATGGAGCGCAGCGCAGTTATGCGCCATTCAAGGCGCATAACTCGTCCGCTCATTCCGAGCCCCGCCTTCGGGCGATGGGTACCCATCACCCGGCCGGGTGATGGGATCCCATCACCCGGCCGGGAGAGACGAGCATACGGCCCCATATTGCATAGAAAACCTAGCAGTATGTATATACTGGTCTCCTCTCACCCCTTAAGCGCAAAGCGGGCTACGGTTTATAATATGATCCGTACTAATCCCATACCTCCCCATCAATAACGGCGCCACGCGATGGTTAGCAACGAGTAGGACAGCTCCAAAATGTCCTTTAGCATCCCATTCATTTCCGAAGGGATCAGTACGGATATAGGCAAGTGAATCATGGCATGGCGAAAGCCTACATATGGTACGACTCAGTCATGTCAAGAACTCGAACGTCACCACTGAAACAGGCTTCTGAAAGATGCATTCTGTTGCGTAATTGATGTGTTTATCCTATCGTAGCATTCAACTGCCTTTCGTTAGCTAGCCTAGGTAATGAATACTGGTCACATACGCTCTTATGACGTATGAAACGTGAACGCGTATGTAAGATGGTGCGTGTGAGAACAGTAGAATCTACCTTCTCTCAGAATGTTTGAAAAAATCGAATTCAATCCACAAGAATGGAACACTGTGTCCGTGAATCCAAAGTGAAGCCACAACAATAATGAAGGTGAATCATCGAGACGTTTCGTATACTGCAAGAACTTTGTTCACCACTCAGACCCCTCCCCTTCCCTCCCATGCTGGTCAGAAGGTCAAGATCCTGTGGATGTGTTTTCGTTTTGCTTCAATCGCATTGATAAATGGTGCTCATTTTGCGGTTTTGTCATGGGGATTGAAGAAAATCATGTTTGGAAAAACCGCACAAATTTTAGTAAATGACAACATTAATATTGGTAGCCCTCCCATGCTGGTCACGAAGGGTGAAAATGTAGAGGTAAAGGTAAAGGCAGAGGTGTCGGCATTGATCAGTTCCCTCGTGAGATTTTTGTGTTCAATTCAGAATCGAAGAAGCAAAGTGAAAATGCGTATTTGGCCAATACAATGAATTGTAAGGGTCAGCCACTATACCCAGTCAGTGTTCTTACCTTCCCAGACAAGTTGTATCGATTTACCTGACCCAGGAGAGATTGAAAGCTTGGTTAGTCCGCGCCGAGATCGATCGCTCGAACGGGTGTCAGCAGCGCCTCCTACTACGTACGCCCTTCCTGCCACGAACACCAGCAAAAACTGTGTGCAGCAGCACGTTAGGAAGAGACAAGAAAAGATTATATTATGTAGGTCAAAGAGATCAGCAACAGAACAGTGAAAGCACGCAGTGTATTTCCATTAGCACACATCCTTCCATACTCCGACAGGTCGACCCTGAAAGTGCATAATTGATTTATTAATCTGTCAGCTTCGATTTTGCCTGCATTGTTTTGTTCTTTGATTTAAGAACGTGCGCCGAAGCAACAATTACCCACTGAGAAATTTTAAACCGCAAGAAACTACCACTAGCGAGATTCGTGTTCTAGGGGCGATGATTTCTCTCAAGTTTGAAATAAGAACACCAATTGCTACTTATTCAATGATGGAAATTTAAAGAATATCTAGACCCTATTTACACAAAAGGATATGCAATATGCATATAATTTAAAGGAAGAATATGCTTCCCAGTTTAAATTCCGCTAGCCAACGAGTGACGATTCCCTTTTGATCCAATAGAACGCAAAGAAGTTTATCACACTTTCTTCTACGTGCTGGCTGATAGCTCGGACTATAATATTACTGTCCCAGTGCCTAACCCTTTCGAAATTTTCTACCAATACTGTGAACACGAGCGCCCATCATCACCAGATGTAGTGAAAAAATGCCTAGTTCAGAACGTTTCCTTCAAAATAGCTAAGACAAGCTGCAGACACTTCTGAGCCCTTCTGATAACCTTAATTCCAGAAACACAACTCGGAAAAGCATACTGGTAACAAAAGAATGAAATAGCTGATACAATCGACACCTCATTCACTTATGTTCTCCCAACTGATCTCAGCTATAACGGTCAGTTTCTCAGCAGTTTCTGGTAGTGTTCCTAGAATTCCTGCAAGTTTTCACTCGATGATAGGTAAAACTCACATCTCCGTTAACCATATTCCTCAACAGACAGTTTACACTTTCGAACATATTTTGCAAATCGTCAGTAGCGTCGTTGAACGTCTCGATATCCGAAGCGAACGACTCAACCATCTCGTACATTGTTGGACAACTGCCGTCCTCTCCTTCTTTGACGTCATCTGTGTTAACCTGAAATGCATTAAGCAACAGGTCTACCATTCTTCAGATCGTTAAAACAAAAACCTTGCAGTCGCCATCACAATGGTCTCCATTCAACTGGGTTGGCTCTTCAGTATTCGTCGAGGAACAATTCTGACGTGCCACATCTTCATAACTGTTCGACGAGAGCTGTTAATGTGCAATTCATAACTCAGTTTACTCATACACTATTGAGTGCGTGTGATAATCAATCAATAAAGTCGGAGACACTGCGGTGTTTCTCGTGATCTACTGAAGGCAATGCTGGAATACAGCCATCACCCGCTGCTCAATAGTACGGCCCTGTCTGAAGTTAGTCATCGGCTAACTCACAACAGCTGCAATTATTTCTTGAACTTGGATCGAGATTCATCATCGATTTACCCTCTATATACCCCCGAATAAACCCCACCCAGAAAATAATATACGGCGATTTTCTTTCAAGAATCTGGTAGCTGAAGAATGCCGCTTTAACAAATCGTCAGTGGCAACAGATACTCACCTTCATATTGGATTCAGTTGCAACATCTGGAGGTACGTTAGTCATTCCTGAAAGTAAGCAATTGTGCGGAATCTATGCAGACCTTATCATATACCTTATCATACATAAGGCCTCAGAAACACTTGCGTAAGAAGGAAACTAGCGAACGAGTAGAGACGCGAGTAGAAACGAGCACATAAAAGAATATGATAGTGCGAAAAATAAATACATGAATAGTAAATGACAGGAATAACAATCACGACAAAATAACGAAATCATAGAAGAAGTGGTCACAGCAATAGAAATGTTGACAACTACAACAGCAGAGTGGGTTAGAAGACGCACCACATCGCTAACAAGCCTTATAGCTAGACGGTATAGTCTTGTCCTTGGGAAATTTTTTCCAATGAACGAATATATTCGATTTCGAAAGTTTCGAATGAACGAATGAACGAATAAATTCGATTCTTAAAATTTCGAATGAACGAATAAACGAATATATTCGATTTTAAAAATTTCGAATAACGAATATATTCGAATGTTTAGATTTCGAATGAACGAATAATCGAATAAGTAGGTTGGGCACTATTCCACTTGTTGGACACCAGTCATAAAAAATTTTTCCTTACTCAGATTTCGCCCAAATTTGGTACCGGGGGGTAATCTAGGGCGCTGATCACGAATCTGGTGTCTATTTTTCACCATGGTGGTCGGGAACCACCCACGACGCTGCTTGGGTGGTCCAGTTAGGATCACCGATTTCGCTAAAACTTTGCATAGGGGGGTTATTTGGGATCCTGAACACGACGGTGCAATCCGTTTTCCAGATGGCGGCCGAATACGGCAGTTATAGGTGAGCCTCACCAGGTAGGGTCGGTAGGTACTCATCTATAACTACCTTATTCGGCGGCCATTTGGAAAACGGACTTCACCATCGTGTACAGGACACCAGAGAACCCTCATTGACAAAGTTTCAGCAGAATCGGTGATCCTAACTGGACCACCCAAGTTTTCGATATGGGTGGTCTTCGACCACCAGGTGAAAATCGGACTGCACCATCGTGTTCAGGACCACAAATAACCTCCGTAGACGAAGTTTGAGCGAAATCGGTGACCCCATCTGGACCACCCATGTAGCGAGTTGGGTGGTCCGAGACCACCCACGTGAAAAACGGACAGCAGATTCGTGATCAGCGCCCCCCGATTACCCCCATGTGCAAAGTTTCGGCGAAATCTGACGAAGGAAAAAAATTTTATGACTCGTGTCCAACAAGTGGAATAGTGTGATACGAAAAACTCACACTAGGAAGGCGCATACATTAGGCGTCAATACTTGCGCGTGGTACGCAACTGCACAGCAGTTGCCGTAATCGACGCCGAAATGTGCATAAACGCAGCGTACGTGTGTAGCACTCAAACAATCGGTGGAGGAGTGGATCGTTACGAGTTTATGAGCTGTGTACTTTCGTTTTATACCATTTTCTCGTCAATAGGGACGCTTTTCAAGTTTCGTCGAACGTTTTTCAAAGAAAATGTGCGTGTATGCATGTGTTACAATTAACAGGATAAACTTTCAAATTCATCGATTTCTGCAGTAGAAATGAGGGTACTATTGTACTTTTACGGCCCCACTTTTTTTCGTTTAAAATAGGCCTATTGGGGGTAATCGGCCATGAGAAGAACGATTCTGATACTCGTTAAGTGCGGAAATGCCTTATAAGCCCGTTATCTTAGGTTTTAGAGGCGAGGTAACCTGCGAAATAGCACGCGGCGGCGCGAGACGCAGACAGTGCACTCTCTTCGCCTGCATATTTCGAAGTGCTTCCACTGCTGAGTCCGCGTTCAGCTCGCTCCGACTGGTCGGAGAGTTTCCAGTGGAGGCTCAGACAACACCACCAAGGGTTATCTCGGAGCGGTTGCCGTAGAATTCGTCCCCGTCCCCCACGATTCCCAGACAGTACCATGGTAGTACTGTCTGAGCGTTGGTCGAGCCTTGGTGGTGTTGTCCGACCCTCCACTGGAAGCTCTCCGACCAGTCGGAGCGAGCTGAACGCGGACTCAGCAGTGGAAGCACTTCGAAATATGCAGGCGAAGAGAGTGCACTGTCTGCGTCTCGCGCCGCCGCGTGCTATTTCGCAGGTTACCTCGCCTCTAAAACCTAAGATAACGGGCTTATAAGGCATTTCCGCACTTAACGAGTATCAGAATCGTTCTTCTCATGGCCGATTACCCCCAATAGGCCTATTTTAAACGAAAAAAAGTGGGGCCGTAAAAGTACAATAGTACCGAAATGAGTGATTGACGCGATCGAAGGATTTAGAGAAATCAAAATAGATGACATCGCAGCACTCTTTACGCTTCAAGATAAGCGGCCTAATCGTTCATACGCTCGAGCATATTGGTTTCAACCGATCTTCCCGGAATGAATCCGTGCTGACTATCAGGAGTAACACCGTGCTTAGATGAAAACTCAAATGAATGAGTTCTAAGAACCTTTTCGAAAACTCGGCAGGGAAGTGATGTGATGCTGACAGGCCTGGAGTTATTGACATCACTCGAAGGATTCTTCTTTAGCAAATGATGTAACATACAAGTGCTACCGTTTAGGAACCTCGCCATACATCAAGGACTGGTTAAATAAATTCGCAAGCGGGCCAGCAACCACATGAGCGATGTTTTTGGAAAACGATGTGGGAACCTCATCAGGCGTAAGCGAATATGAATCAGGACTTTTCTGAATAGCTTCATAAACCATTTTTTTCCATCAAATCATGCAAAAGTGCCCATTGGCTTAGAGACGTTCAAACTATAACTAGGCGACTCACAATTGTCCCCCAAGAAAACTTCACAGAATTTATCTGCAAACATTTCCGCTTCATCTTTGTCCAAGAGACTCTTGGACCAACAGTCCAAAAGCCTTTTTCGCTCGGTGCGGAACCGTGCTTGACTTCGCCACTTCGTCCAGTGCCCTCACGAGCTCCTCTGAATTGGCCTTCGGAGGCAAATACAAAGGCAACAACAAAACAGACGAACGTAAGGAACCAATTGAAACAGTTGACCTTCTCTAGCGACCTACGTCGAAAAATAAATTGCGATTGCGGGTCGCGCACAATCAACACCACTAGCGCGAAAACATTGCCAACGGAACGGGTTCCCATTGGCGGAAATAGTGCGCTACGGGCAGAGACGCAGATGACTCTGCGTCATTGCGAAATAGTACGCAGCGGGAGCGAGACGCAGATGACTCTGCGTCATTGCGAAATAGTACGCAGCGGGGGCGAGACGCAGATGACTCTGCGTCACTGGCCGTCTGGCCGCTGAGCACACTTTGCTCAAACGCAGACTATTTCGCTCTGCCTCTCTGCCTAGTTGCTGATTTGGCGACGAAATAGTGTGCACAGAGAGGAGTGACCGAGACCGCGTGGCTTCGCCACGCGGTCGGGCTAGGGGAGGAGGGGTGGGGTGGGGGAAGATGTTCCGTTGGCAAAAAAAACGTTTCACTATCAACACCCCAACGTAATAGAAGAAAATATTCAAAAAAGTTCGGAAAAAACGCTGACCAATTCACCAATTCGTAGTACTTCAACAGCGAACTTGTCGATGGCACCTCAAACTTGGGTTTAATTACCCAAACTTGAGGTGCCATCGACAAGTAATTACGAGTATTCCCCTTGTATTTCGGCTGTTTCGCACTGTTCTCCGATTTCCTGCAACGATTTGCGGTTATCGCCTCGTATTAACGGTAAGGAAGCAGGTGCCGTAAGATATAGTGCATCGTCGGCAATATCGTGTAATTACGGAGCACGCGCATTTTCGACGCCTAATGTATGCGCCTTCCCCGTGTGATCGAATCGTGCTAGTGTGGAATAGTGCCGTAGGTTGCAGTATGTGATCGATATAATTATAGGAGTGTCAAGAGCAATTTAGAGCGAAGAGCATTATCCGCTCGAATCACAAAAGGCTCTTTCAGACGACGCGTCGATAAAGTGACTCGTGACGCGTGTGTGATGAAGGATAGGTAGGTCAGCGTCATCGGTTGATCGGGTTATCACGCGTCATTACGAGTAACTCGTCCGATCGACGTCGCGTTGGCCATGGTGTACTTGCAGACCATGCATTTTCTTACACGCGTATTTGGCAAAGCCATGCTTTTATTTCTCTCTTTTTGCCGCTGATTGTTTGCTTTTAATGAGAATGTTACTTTCGCAACTTGGTGTTCTTATGTCTACGAGAAAGTTTCGGATGTGATCTGGTTTTCAGTGCCGTCCACAAATACAATTTTCGTCTATCCGCTTCGAGCGCGAAAAGGTGAAGGACAACCGGACAACCGGAGGACTAAATACTACAATATCTGTGGTTTCTAACTACAATAAAAATATAATGTTAATGAAAATGAGTGTCAATGAGTGTCAATATAATGTTTTGTTTGAACTAGCGGCTGGTGTGTTTGTGCTGTTGTTTATGTTGTTGTTTTAGCCCGTGTTTAGGACAGTTGTGTTGTGTTCCATAGAAATGGTGTTGTACATTCCCTCAATCCAGGCCATTTTAGTGAGTGACCATTTTAGTCTAACAAAGGTCACTCATTAAAACGGCGTGAATTATGAGAATAAAAAACACTACAAATCTACAACAACAACAATCTCATGGAAACTCCCATGAATTCGAACACAACCACATTTAACATTGGCTAAAGCAAAGATACAAACCTATAAAGCACATTATGCAAAGAATCCTTCCACCAGCAATGCCATAAACGCTTAAAACAAGACTGCCTTGAAAGAGCCTAAAAGGGTCGTGCACAGTCGACGACCAATACGACACGACAAATCGCCGCACTGTTTGCCGCGCGTGTCGCACTCGCCGCATACGGCAACTTCGGCAACGCAAATGCCTTGTCGCACTTGCGTTGTGCCGATAAGGGCGACACGACCAATACGACACCGGCCGCTATCTCTTATCATTGCCGCGTCGTATTGGTCGTCGACTGTGCACGGCCCTAAAGACTGTCTAGTAGATCAATTTTTGAGACCTGCTATTTTTTAATATGTTCACATAACATCCAACATTTAAATTCTTCTTACATATTTGCGCAAACTCATGAGGTGGATTTAGAGCCGGTTCCTAACAAAAATGTTTTCAACACAAGTCTGTTGAATGGATTGTGTGGCATGAATTTTCAAAGCAAGAGTCTTTTCCACTACAAATGCTTAGCTTAAACCGTTTTCTGAACAAGGTTTACTATTTTCAATGGCTGCCATCGGGAAACTGGTGCCCTTGTAGAGGAGTCACGTTAGAATACCTCCAAGGAAATTGGTGGATCAGTTACGATTATTTTTCGTCTATTCAAGCACTTCTAGCTAATTGCTAATTCATTATATTATAGTCATTATACTGTACACTATAAGCTTGTTTTTTTATCTCAGAAAAGTGTTCATTTGCTCACTGTTCTATTTGATAATGATGTCTCATATCGAGAAAACGTAAATTCAGGTGACTATGAAAGAGCAGGAACGCAACAGAATAGCTCTATGGAACGACTGCTCCCTGTTTTTCTTGAGTCTACTCCAAACATTAGCAGACTTTTCGGGGTGTATGTATTTGAAGAATTCATTTGAACAAATTCGAATTTTGAGATTTCGACTGAACGAATTAACGAATATTTTCGATTTTTAAATTTCGAATGAACGAATATATTCGATTTCTACAATTTCGAATGAACGGATGAACGAATAAATTCGATTTCCCAAAATTCCGAATATTCGAATAACGAATTTTCGAATTTCATTTGAACATTCGCTCGAAATTATTCGATTTGGTCCGAACTATACTAGACGGTTAGCGCAGAACTCTTGATCGTCCCTGAAACCTCGAGGGTTTGGACAAGAAAACAACAAGAATCATGAATGATGCCTATATAATATATGCTTCTGCTTCTTGCAATTGCATTTAAAAAAAACATCGCGTGAACTTGCAATTATTTATTCGAGTATGATACCTACTAAGAGAACGACAAACTAGGATGGTTGAAGGATCCTGTTCGCCGATTTCCTTTCTTTCTTAAGAGCTTTGAGCAATTCACGGCAACGTAAACTCTCTTGATACGGCATCAAACGCCAGTCGATTTTCTGAACATGAACAAACTGTAGGAATAGAAGGCACTCACAGCCCAAGGAGAATTTACGTACTTTTGGTGGAGAAACGGTCGATCTCCCTTCAGCGGATAGTCGTGACAGCACTTCCATAGCATAATGTCTGCTTTCACGTGCTTTTTCGCCGGTTAGAGCAAGAATTCTTCTCACTCCTTTCGCAGATGATCTATCACTCATGACTGTGAAATCGATTATATCGGACGTATTCAGGACATGGCTAAAATGAAAATATTTCCTCAAGCAAGGCAGAGAGGCAACTTGCTCATAAACAGAGATACGAAAGAAGTTGAAAGTAAAGTTATATTACGTTCCAGAACAACACTCCAACGCAATCGCGTCTCCGAGCGTATCTCCAACACGAACTACTCGTACAACTTGCGGATATTCCTTGCCCTTAACAAATCCTTTATAGTTAAAGCCAACGCTGTCACGCTAGCACAGGAGGAGAAACAACCTCTCTGAATTCTGACTGCAGCTGCGATAACTGTAGCGCATCTGACAGCGGCATCTCTTCAACCACAACACTTTTTCTCTCAACTATTACCTTCCTGACCAGTGACTCCACGGCTTCCATCTGAACACCATTAATGCAGTATTCAATGAAATGCAGTATGTCTTTGAAATCAGACGTTGTTTCACCATACAGACAACACCGACGTTCAGTGAAAAGCTTACAATATCATCCTCGCCGGCGCAGTCTTCGGTAGCGTAATCGAACCGCAACGAGTCTTCGCTGATCGACGAACCTCGTTGTCCACCTCCTGCACCGACAAAACGCAATGCCCAGTTGAGCAGATGAGTGGCCGAGTGAGCTCGCATTAGGGCCATTCGCCGATTCTGGAGATAAATTGATGTTATTTTCAAACGATTCAACACGATGGAAGTAAGACTGCGTCGTACGACGTCTATTTTCTGCTTGATGGCTAGTCCTCCCGAAAGTGACTGATTTCCAACAACGTTTCCGTGCAGGACAGCCACACCATTTGCTTTCTGGACATCTAGTACTTCGAAGATCGGGCCCTGAAAACTTGTGAATGAAGTATTAAAAACAGAAAAGAGAAGTAAAGGAAAATAACAGCATGAACTACCTCTTCGCTTTCCAAGATCCCTCTATCGCATTTCTGTCCACCCTCCTCAGCGTAAAATTGACAATTTTCCAGAACAATCGACCCCGAACATGATATAGATGGCACACGCTTACCATTGTCGAAAACTGCCAATATGTTCGTCTTCACCGGAGGAAATTCTGAAAATATGAATTTCTAAACAATAACATAATAGTCTCGCAAACAACAACCTACCGTATGAGCCAGCATCGTTGCGAATATAAACGTATTTAGCTGCATCTGTATGCCGATGTAAACCTGAGACGTCTACAGGATCAGAAGAGATGAAAGTGCTTGTACGTTTTGAAAGCTCCTACAGAAAGCACGGCACAAATGAGAAAATAGTTTACAATAAATAGTGATTGCAACATATACCTTTGCTTCTTGTTTGAGCTCTTCAAATCTTTGAACATCCAAAGTCAAAGCATGCTTCTTTGCAAGGTCTCGAGTGACTTCTATAGGAATGCCATGAGTGTCGTGCAAAGTCCATGCATCTTCTCCTTAAATTGACTCTACTACGATATCGATAGGTATTCAAAACGTCTAAGCTGCGTACCCGTAAAGATTTTCTGGTTCACTGGGATCCTCGTTACCATAGTTTGAAATATGCGGCTACCCTTATCAACAATATTCCAGAACTGGCGTTCTTCTTCGGCCACGCATTTTGCGGCACTTTCTTCATGATGACGCAATTCAGGGTAAGCTTGTTTCTGCAACAAGAATATAGAATCTTTTCACGAAGTTACTTTTTAAAAAATGTAACTATCAGTAATTAGGAACAAAACTCACGAGAGAGCTTACAACTACCGGAACAAGCGTAGCGCAGGCATGACGATCAATTCCCAAGCGGCTTACAGCATGCCAGAAAGATCGACGTAACATCTTACGAATCACGAAGCTAAAGTTTTCGAAATAGGAACAAAACTATTTGAACAGAAAAATATGAAGCGCAGAACAAACCCTGCGTCGCATGCGCCCGGTTCCACGCCATCAGCCAAGGATACAACTACGCCTCTCATATGGTCTGCGAGAATTCGATACGAAGCATCACGTTCGCCACAATCATCAGAACCTACCTTCCCGCTATACGGTCCTACTTTGGAGATCTGAAAAGCTTCAAGCATGCAAAACAACCTATAAAGGACAAATATTACAGAACAACTTGGTGAAGATGAACGAACCGAAGATATGCCTTTTATAATTCCAGCAAGCGCATCAGTGTCAAAATTGGAAGGCACATCTTGCATTACAGACGCAAGCCTCTCCAACCCCATACCTGTGTCTATATGATGGCTGGGGAGGGGCTCAAGATTTCCATTTGAGGTCCTGTTTCAAAGAACAATTATGCACCAAGTAACATGTAACATAACACCGCATAAAATTATACCTCATCACTGAAATAAAAACAATATTCCATAATTCAACGATAGAATCGTCAACGTTCACCAGATGACCAGCATTCCTTCGTCCAGGGATACGATCGTAGTGTATTTCGGTACACAACCCACAGGGACCAGTTGCTCCCATTTCCCAGATATTTTCGGTGGTAAACGACAGAATATGAGATTCAGCGACACTGAAGCAAACGTTGCAATGTGAAACTATTGAAGGAACATCTATGTCGTAATAGTACTGACGAGCAATGACTGACACAAGGTCATTGCTGCGCACAACTTACTTGGCTCTAACGAAGGCGAATACTACGAAACGACAGTCATCGAAAATGTTACAATTTAAGTTTGTCCAATTCAGTATTATCACACCATAGGTATTTCACACGCCAAAATTTGACGACAGTAGGCATGTAATATTGCAAACCAGACCCACCCGATTTTCAACCAAATCTTTCTGCAGCTTTCGTCCGGTGGTAAGTTGAGCTCTTTTGAGCCTCCAAAATAGGACACATACAGTCGCGCAGGGTCGATTCTGAGGATATCAGTGAGAAAGTGCCACGCTAGCATACATGCATTTTCCTATAAAGCAGAAAATTATTCACCTGCCAGACGAAGCGGACCAACACTAATGTCAAACACTGAAAACTTCCTCGAGTGAGAGTATTATCAGCCCTATTAGAAGGGTACTGTAAGGAAGGCTGCGGACTACTGCGTTTGGCAATGGATTAAGACACATGACATACTGGCACAAGATGAAGCATCCGATGGTATATCACTGAGCCTCGTTACAGTATAGCTCCCTTACAAATGTTCCACCGGTTACTTCTGGAACCTCATCCAGACATCCGATGACGTCATTTAGGCAGCTGTAACCTAATGTCTTTATGTGACCGCCTGTGAGAGTACATCTTGTTGATAGAGCCACTCAATGAAACCGAGATATGGCTGTACTAAGCACACCGTGATAAAAAATCTAAAGCAAATCATAGAGAAAGGAAAAATACCTTAGAATAGGAGTCGTTGAACGACCAATTTCCGAGCATTTCGAAGAATGTCTGGTGATGAAGATCTCTACCAACAACCTACAATTATCACACTTCCAATTATGAAAAAGCTGACTAAAATAAAAGTAAAATTGGGGGAATTCATTCAATATCTACATCGGCTTCAACTCGGCCAGACACTAAATTCAAGCCGAACCGATCTGTTCTCTATTCGATGTTTTCATTGAACCAATACATCTTTCAAGAAACACTAGACGCGCGAATTTTGCTTGCGGCAGAACAGCTGTAAACGGAATTTTCAGTGGCCCCGAATTCGAGAAATAAGCAGAGATAAAGGAAAACTAGGCATAGAGAATTATACGCACACACTAAAACTAGCCGGCGTTGTAGGTGATGTTAGTTGTGGACTAGCCTTCTTTTGAACTCAGAACTAATGTTGACCAGATAATGACAGTTTTCCACTAATTTGCTCCGATGGCACTCCTGCACATTATTTCTTGTAATTAGCTAGTCAAGATAAAACTTCCACTAGTATAGAGATTATGGGAGACGGTGGAAACCCGACTGTTTCCATGAAAAAATACATATCGAAGATTTCTCCGCCTCGACCTCCCTGTTCACGCCCGCAGCTAGCATCTCATGGCCAGTCGTAAATCCCTCTCCTTGGACAACAGCGATGTCATCGGTGAAACCATATACGGTGAATAAAAGGACGACTATGAGTTTTGATTGTGTTTTAATGCGAAGGGAGCAAGTACAATGACGAGGTAAGAGAAGCGAACTGAACAAAATAAACATACCTCCAAATCATTATGTTTACCGCCGACCCGCAGGCATTTCTGGTAACTTACAGCTCTTTCGAGAAAAGCCCATCTGTTATCAGTTCTTCCCAGAAAAACCGATTTGAACTAAAAAAGGAAACATCAAGGCATAGATTTTGACATGAGTTTTTTCCTCATATTTGTTCAACTCCATTGCTTTCTCTCTCGGAAAATGAGGACACGTGACCTGCACGCAACTCAACGCCGGATGCAAAATAATGTGCGGTACGAATATTCCGCCCCACCATTCACCATAACTTTATCCATCGTAAAACTGTTACTGCAAAACTGCCTGCCTAGATCTCGACTAATAACTAAACTGATCTGCATTTGCGCTCGATTTGATAAAGATCTTCAGAGCTCAATTCTGAGCCGTCTTCATAGATACGTGATCTATTAAGGCAGGGTACCAACAGGAGTCTCAAGCGAGATTCGATCCGTGTTAGCAGGTTCTCCCTAATGCTTCATAGATCACTATACTACCCAGCCGCGTACTCTCCTTTACAAAAAGTTCACTATCTTCATTCCCTACACAGATATCAAACCGGTCGTGTTTTTTACCAGTGCTCACCTGATACAATGTGATGGGTCAATCAGCACAGTTCAGCATGCAGCCGGTCAACGTGACCGCAGTATTATACAATTTCACTTCCACAGTTTTGCGTGAACTTATTAAATGAAAGAAATTGAAGATAAACACACCTGATTCATGCCAGCATTGGTGAACAACAAGGATCGGTCTTCGAATGGAGGTACTAAAGAAGATGAAGGAACGTGCACGTGGTCATAGTTCTCGAAAAACTTGACGAAATTTCGACGAATCTGGAATGGAAGAGTACGTACTAGTTTATCGAGCAGTGCATTTGATTGGTTTGGTATGTACCCATCGTCGCCTACACCGTAGTCTACTTCACGTATTTCAATAGTGAAAAGGACTATTCAACATATGGTATTTCAGTGGTCGGAGAAAATTTGTGCTTTTCACTTCGGCGCGAACATCGCCCTTCGGGATTCTTAGAGGTGCAGCCCACGAATCTGGCATCCGTTTTCGGGATTTCGACCGGAAACCACCTATATCGCTCGCAGGGGCTAGCTGGGTGGTAAAGGTAGAATCACCGATTTGGTGTGTCTAGAGTGGTTATTTGCGTCCTGATAACGATTCTGACGCTTGTTTGTGGAATTCCGGTGTATGACCACCCACTTCCCAAATTCGATGGTCAGGTCAAAAACACCGAGTTCGCTCAAACATCGCACAGGTAGGTTATTTGGGAAGCTGATCGCAAATGTGATGCCTCTTTTGCAGATTTCCACTGATTTCGGCAGATTTCGGAAGGTACACTTCGGCGCCACTGCCCCAGCCTCAGCCTCACCCGCTGGGCCTTCATAGCTTACTTATACTTACTTACAGCGAGCAAAATCGGTCAAAATTCGGAAAACCAACATCATATCCGTGCTTAACATACCAAATAATCCCTCTTCGGAATTTTAGCCGTATCGGTGGTTTTGACCAGACCACCCTAGACGACAACATGGACGGTCCCCGTAGAGAATTCGAAAAATGGACGATCAGAGTGTGTGGAAAAAGTTTTCTCTGACCACTGCAGTGCCATAAGTTGAATAATGCCATGGAAAGAACTCGCTGAAACTAGCGAAACATGACTTGGGGGTTATCCTTTACACTGAGGATGTTCGTCTCAAAATTTCAGCCACTTTTTACATTCCAGTGGTCGGAGAATTTTTTCTCTTCAATTTGACTCGAACTTCGCCCATAGGAGGTCTTCTGAGTTGGACGTATCTGGCGTCCGTTTTTCTTATTACGACTCGAGACCACCCATATCGTTTGCAGGAGCCAGTAGGGTGGCCCACTCAAGATCACCGATTTGGCTGAAACTTAGTTTAGGGTGGTCATTTTGCATGCTAATAACGATTACGACGCATATTTTCCGAATTACGGCCCTGGACCACCCGTATCTTTAAATTGGGTGGTCGGATCATAATATTGATGACTTGGGTGCTGATTTCGAATCTAATGTCGGTTTCGCGGGCATCGGCCGATTTCGGCAGATTCAGGTAGATACTGCTCCGCGCCCCACCCTAGCCCCGCCCCCAAGCCATCTTTACTCACATTAATCTCTCCATAACGGCCGATACTGCACGAAATTTGAAAAACCAACATCATAATCGTGATCTACATGTAAAATAACGTACGTGGACAAATTTTGGGGGCAAATCTGAAGTTTTGAGTCGGCCATACAAGCGAACAATACGGGTAGTCTCCTATCGAAATTTAAAAAACGGAAGCGAGAATCGTGATCAACACCTCATATGGCACCCACACGCAGTGTCTGGGAAAGATTGGATGAAAAAATTCCTTCGGCCACTTGAGTGTAATGAGTGGAATGGTGCCAAAGTTTTTCATTTTCCAGAAAGTCTGAGAATCATGGATTCGTACAAATCAAGGGAATATAAGAAGGCATACATCATTGGTAGACATGTACCGCCGCATCGTTCGTGCCCTTCCCGTGGATTCCCTTGGGAGCGGTCGAATCCGCAGATTCCTTGAGATTAACATCTGAAAAAAACAACTTGTTAAGAGCTCAGACTCAAGCTCACGATCACCAATGAATAAAGCGATCTTGAATATCCTACTTCATGTGAACCAGAGGAACTAGCTCGTCAAGAACAGCGACATTTGTCAAAAATGTTTCTATTGAAATTGTTTGGGAGCAGATTTCTACCTCCCTTCTTCAATTATGTCACCTGTGGAAGAGGAATGGTTAACAGGCGTTAATTCAGATTCTGTGGACTCTTACATCACACCAACTGGTGACATTCCCCGCTTGCGCCCTCCTTCTTGGCAAAGCTCTGTTAAGTTTCCTCTGGTTTCCTAGCTGAATCTGTTCGCATGTCAAAAAACAATCAAAACGATGAAACATGTAGAAAATTCTAACGGGCACTACATTACCCACCCACTGGGGCGCTTACGAATGGCGTAGAACAAATAAAAGCGAATAAATGAAAGAAAATCAGGGATTGAGCCCGAAAAACGAGAGCTCAGGAAATGATAGATAGATAATAGAGGCCGTACCCGAATATCGAGGAAACACTGCACACGAGAGGTCCAATGTCAAGAAACTATTTTCCAAATGAAAAACCTTTGAAAAGGGGAAGGGAAAAACTGATGCAGGAGCATCGAGTAAACAGCACACCACCATCAATTCGCCCCAAATGTAAATAGCAGCTCCCAACTTCTCGGAATTTTACTAAACGCTGGACATCTGCACCTTTCCAGCAAGACTGGCTGTAGTAACCCCGAAGGGCCAGAGGCTCTTTGAGGCAAGGGGTGTAGGAGGGCGAGTTACGGACAACGCACTAAAAACGACGGCAGCAGATTCGAGGCAACAACAACACCACGAAGTCGCTTATGCTTACAAATATAAAGTTTACTTCTCTGCAATCATTCTATCGATGAGGTTTATGTGAAACGCGCAGGAAGTATCTATGGCTTATTCTGACACTATTTCACTTATTGCACTCCAGTGGTCCAAGGAGCTTTCTAAACCAATTCTGTCAGGACTTTACATTGTGGTAATTACGAGGTTAATGTCGTGCTGATCACGATTCTTGCATCCGCTTTTCCAATTTCGATCAGAGACTACCCTTATCGTCCACTAGTGTGGGTGGATCGAAATCTCAGATTTGGCTCCAGATTTGTCTAGGCAGGCTATTTCGCGTGCTGATAGCTGCTGTGATATTACCTTTTCAAAATTTGGCCAGTTTCGGCCGTTACGGACGAGTGCAGAAAATACGTGAAGGCGTGAGGCCGGGGTGAAGGTGGGAGGCGCAGAGAAGTATCTTCCTGAAACTGCCAAAATCAGTCGATATTGGCGAATTTCGTTGCCAACCTAGTAGTAGCATAACCGAAAGCCTCCTACAATTAGAACTAGTAAACTTCACGGCTTATCTGGCACTTGTAAGTTTATCCCAGTCCCAAGGATGCAAGTCTCGTAGGTCAGCTGGATTCTGAGTGAGAATTGCGAGCGACTTTAGTTATGCATCGGCAGGCGCGTGTCATATACCTGCCTGTGAAGTTGTTAGGTACGGCAATTAAAGCGGGCGGGCGCGATCAACGTTGAAACCGGTCCCTCTGTGAAACGACTTGACTGCTCAATCTCCTCACTCTATTCCCTGAGCCCACCGTGTCTGAAATTGTTTCTGAACATTGCTGCTGCTTTTGCACTTTCTTGTGAAATGCGACAAGCACATCATTTTTTAGTCTCCCTAATTGTCAACCACGAATCTTTCCTACTTGGCCGACGGTTAAGTCCAGAGCTGGGCAGGAGGAAACGAGCGGCTTGGGGCGCATTCAAGAATGCTGGAGCTGTAGTGAGGAAGACGAAAAACGCCCGACTCTGCGCCCACCTCTTCGACTTTACGGTTCTTCCTGCGTTGATGTACGCTTCAGAATCCTGGGGGCTACGCAGACATGGACATGCGATTTCCGTTGCACGACGAGAGAGAAGGATGATCGGAGTGGCTCGCTTCATCCAGGCAAGAGACGGCATACGGAGCTACAAGCTACGTCGGAAGTAGAAGATCAGAGGCGCAGCTGATGGGCCAAGTTGTCGAAGATCAGGTGTCGTAATGCGATTTCGTGACGACCACTGGACGAGAGCCGTTACTGACTGGATTCCACGGGACGTCAGAAGAACACCAGGTTGCCCACCTTTGCGCTGGTCGAACTTCTTCGTCAAATCCCTGAACGACCAATTCGATGCTCTTCGTGTTCCTCGATCGAGCAGGACCTACTAGTCTACCATGGCACGCAACAGGGAAGAAAGGAGACGCTACTGGCGCCCGCTCGAGCAGATCGATGATGAGCGGAACGACGGTCAACAGGAGGGTTTTTGTTTCTTGGAGAGTAATGCCAAGGTGATGTCCTCAACGAGCTGCACTTCGTAGATGGTCACCTTCTGAACATTCTTGGAGGGGAGTACCACGAAGTCATTTGCAGACACCGACCTCCACCCATGAAGATCGCCTACAGACACACGGGATCAAGTGAAAATTCTTATTTCTAGGGAGTAGTGCCAAGGTGATGTACTCACCGAGGTAAACTCTGCAGATGGCCTCCTACAGAACTCTTCGTGGGCATTTTCATGAAGATCACCTCCAGACACACCGATTCAAGTGAAGGTTTTTGTTCTTCAGGATGCAGTACCAATTTCAAACGGACTAACCTTCGCAAAGAAGAAATTATTGGATTGAGTTGATTTCGACAACACTTCGTAAGTTGGTCCTTACGATCACGCAGCCCACAACACAATAGCAACCAATACAATACTTTTTTCTCAGAAATCGGGAGCGAAGTTCCCGAACAGACATTCGGCGGCCGATAGGACGCTGACCGGCTGCTTGCTTATCTACTTCAATTGTTAAATGTTGTTCAACGCGTGGCTGTGGCCCATCTTAAATAAATGGATGGGTAAACCGCGAACTTTATTCTCTGGATACGAAAGCAAAAACACGAGAAACAGATGGGACTAACCGTTTCTATGGGCCTTTCAAGAAGTTCGGGACAAATACTGTTCTGTGTGCTGACGTGATCTGTTGTTCACAATGTTTTCAATATTTGAATAGTTTGTGGTCGACTTTGTTAACGAAGTTCTGTTAATTCTGTTTGCATACCACAACTGTCAATCCTTGTGTTTTGAAGCGCTGCTCACTTTCTTCGCGTATATGTGTCTGTTCGTCTTTATTGGAAGCACGCCGCGCACGTAACTTTATTCCACGGTGCCGTACAATCGAATTTGATCGAACTTACGCGTTTTTCCATCTGTTGCACTTGTGACTACAAGCCTGAATCTCATTTTTGTTGACTAAAATCAATGGACATATGTGGGACGTTTACTCCTACAGCAGTGGTCGTGATGAATTAATTTCAGTCGCGCTAACGACTCTGTGTAACATTCGGTTTTTCAACTCCGGTCGCCTCTTCCGCTGTAGTGGGTATTTTACGTATCGTTAGAACCGATAACTACTTCACTTTATAAGTAATGGCTTCGTACGGGTTGACATTCTCCTTACCGAAACATTTTTTCGTTGTCTTAATGCCTTCTACTTTCACAATTCCAGTGCTTCCATTGCTTTCCATTGCTTTTTGCTCTACCATCATAAGACACGGCTAAACTTTCACCTGTAGATTTACCATTGTAGGCACGTATTGTATGTCTGCGCTCGACAGACAAACGAGCGCCACCTTCACAGAGCCGGAAGATGGATTTGCCGACGACGATCTTTTGGCGCCCGATGACTTGAGTGGTTCGTAACTTTTCGGCTTTCCACTTTTCGAACTTCTTTTTTTCTTTTCTCTTTTCTTTATTACTTTTCAAACGTATTCTCTATTTTTAGTTCTACTTTCGTATGGAGTGTGTGGGTTTGACGTGCAGCCAAAGAAAAAACCTCCCAGGGTCTTTTTTCGTACGATCCTCCTCTAACTAGTACTCAAGTACGAAGAAATCGAAAAGAAAGAGACGTTAGATAATTTTCATTGTCCAGGTCCGAGAGCTCTCTTTGGAGCCTGTTATAGTGTTTAAACTTCGGCTGGTCACACACCCACTCACAGAGCACTTTACTTTGCTTTTTTGTTTCCGTTTTTATTTTCTGTCTCTTATGTGAGTCAAATAAGAGACAGAAAATAAAAACGGAAACAAAAATGGGCTAAGGGCCCGCGTGGTGCAGTGGTAAGAGGCGCTACTGACACCTGCACGGTCGAGCGATCGATCCCGGCCCGGGCTAACCAAGCCTTCCATCCCTCCGGGGTCGGTAAATTGGTACCAGACTTGTTTGGGAAGGTAAAGACACTGACTTGGTATAGCGGCTGGCCCCCGCAAGTCATTGTATAGGCCAAACACGCATTCACCATTCCTCTACGATTCGATTGAATTGAACACGAATGCGGCGACGCGTCCTTCGGGGACTGATCAACGCCGACACCTTTACCTTTTTTACCTTTTATTTGAGCCAAATATATGTTCCTAAATGTGTATGTTTTCGCCTTTTTTACAATGGAAATCAATAATGTAGCCGTTGAAAGCCTCATCACTCTGTGCTCAAATGGCTGCATCTCTAAGAGACAAACTTGTAGTTAGAGAAGATACAACTGCAGTAACTCGGTACCTAACTACAAATGGTTTGAAGTAAGAGTTTTATTGGTCTTCTTTTCAGTTGACCTCAGTGGTGTTCCGCCATCAAGATCATTTCTGGAGAGGTTGGATTATGAATCTGAACTCGGATCGGTAGATCCTTTTGAAGAGGATTTTTCCGCTATAGCTACTCACGAAATAGTAGAGGTAATCGCTGATGGAGACCGCGTTGGAAGGTTTGCTCACTTTTTCAGTCCCAAGTTTGTTTGAGAAGATTCTAATGAAGACCAGCCAAGTCAATTATTTTGTTTGTAGGCCACTATCAATATATTGGTACCATAGCGCAATATTTTTCAGCTCAAATCTAAGACCTGTAAATAAAACGAAAATACTTTCCAGGCCAATAATTGTTATCTATGCTTATCGCCTTCCTCCGAGTAAATCTATAAATCATGCCCAGCTTTTGCGGTATCTTCAGTCAATTCTTGATAAGGTGAAAAATTGTTTGCGTAGAATCCACTTCTTATTTGCTCAATAATTTTTTGCAGGTGGTTGATTTGGACTACACAATTGTTTACTTTCATTATGGTCTTAGAAGCCACAATAAACCTCCCATAAAGTGGTTATTTCAAGCTTACAAAGTATTGGATCGAAGGTACCTCTTTCCTCAAAATAGTTTTACCACATGAGTTTCATCATTTGTGTAGAACAGCGTCAATTACAGATATAAGAAAAATCTGAAGGCTCTATACGTCGTTCATCCTACACGATTCATCAAAATACTTTGGGGCTTATTTCGTCCATTTATATCGTCGAAGTTTGAAGATAAATTTCATTACGTCACCTGTATTAAGGACTTGGAAGACGCCCTCTCAGTCGCAAGGTGCGCAAAGACCATTAATTAGTAGAGTCTAGAGCAGTTCTATGCGTTCGTTTGTTTTCGAATTTTGTTGTGACAGCGTTGTGATCTATTCACTGGAACTCCAATTTGCAAGCAGAACTCAGATGCCAGATGAAACTTGTACGTCATAACCTGACTATTATCTTAGAAAATGTTTTTTCCTGGTGCAATAGTTTCTTTTAGTGAAATAGTGCAATCTCTCGACTGCATCAGCTTTACCCAATATCGATATGATCTGGGCTTTTGTTGTACTGCTTGAAAATTGGCACTTCTCTGTGCTTGTTTTGTGAAAATTGTGGTTTGCCATAATTTCATGTTCCAATATCCAGACGTTTTCAAAGGTTTAGATTGAATTTACCTCAACCAATTCGAAACCATGATGATCAGGTAATGGCGAGCGCCATAACTGCGTCCGGCGATAACAGATCTCAAACACCGCCCACCCCTCCAAGGCCGACGCAGCAATTTGGTGTTAGTCTGGAATTGTAAGTTGCCAATTTTAATAATTTTCTTTCGTGTTACATCTTCTGAAATTCTTTCCGCATCCATTCTAATAGGGTACATTCATTTGATGGCTATTTTTACGTTTTTTTCGAAAGATTGGTGGTGATACCATCCAGCTGACTATCTCGATAGCAGATAACTTTTGTTTCAGCATTCTATCGCATAATCCCGACCATGATGTGCCGCCTATTGTAACGGACTTAATCGATTTCCTGATGAAGCATGCCTTGGACGTTGAGGGAATCTTTAGGAAAAGTGCAAACATTGGCAGTATTCGAAGACTGCAGGAGCGCATCAATAAGGGTAAGTTCGTTTAATGGTAGAATGCCTTCGTGGTTGCAATTAGAATGCAGATTAAACTGCAAAGACGCGCGTGGACTCCACTTGCACATGTGAGCAACGTTTTCTTTGCTTCAATTTTCGTACAGATTTAAATCTACACTTCGAATTTTTTATCATCGCCTTGTCGAATTTCAATCAGAGCATTTTTCTGAAAACTGAATTGGGTGCTAAGTTTATTATGTACTCGAGAATGTATTGGTGAACTTGTTCTCCATCGCTTTATCATCCAGAATTTCATCTCACGCGAAACACGATGCCTTGTAGCCTTTTCTAAAATTAATTTGTGTCGTTTCTAATACTTAAGCTCTCTTCTTCTTCTTTTCAGGAGAACATGTCGATTTCGAGAACGATCCTGAGTACGTCGACAACAACTATATAGCTTGCATACATGCATCCGTTCTGCTGAAAACTTTTCTACGATCCTTGGGTGAACCAGTCACGACGAATGCTCTTTATCCACGTCTGGCTGCTCTCACTGGTGTGTTTTAATGTTCAATTCAATACAGTTCAATTTACTACTATCCTTGATGATTCGGCCCCTACTGTGAACGACTACTAGTCCCTAGTTTTTCTCTCGTATACCATATTTTGAAGGGTGTTCCTCTAGTCTTTGAGGGACCTAGTTTATAAAATGCCAGTGGTTTTGTACAGAATTGGCGAGACAATAATTTGCAAACACAACATACCTCAGTCTTTTATCTCGACGATTCCAGCGTGTAAACTCAGAAAAATTTATAACGATTTGTTGAATTTGGAGCAGTGGGATGGAAGAACCCATCGCACCTTTTAACAAGCTTCCTAGTGTAGTTGTTTTGCACCTTTCCGTGCGAAAGAATGTCGTTTCTCATATGAACAAAGGTGGCGCTCTCCACTGAAGGTCTGATGTAAGTATTACATGCGCGCATAAAAACACATCATGCTATGAACTTTATATTTCCATTTGTTAGTTGTATTGGATGTTTCAGAAATCCCAAAGAAAGAGAAGACACCGGCTGTGAAAGAGTTTGTAGCTCTACTTCCCCGACCCAACTTTCTTCTCCTGAAGAAGGTCGTACATTTTCTGACATTCGTGAGTTTCTTTTCTTTACTTTTTCAATTTTTGTAATTGGCTGTAAGCTTTTGGTTTTGTATTCGTAGTACTTGCTCGCCGATTTTGCCCATCTTTTTTTCCTTAATCCTTTCTTTCATTTTCTGACCGACCATTCCTACAATTAGGCGTGGTGCGAAAATGCCACTCATTCTTTATGTAACCTTAGCTGAGGCTTACGACACAATGCTAGTTTCTCAAGCTGACTTCAAGCGGTACTGTAGTGAATAAATATTTGGCGTATTATACCAGGGGCCGTATGCTCGTCTCTCCCGGCCGGGCGATGGGCGCCCTTCGCCCGGCCGGGTTATGACGAATAGACATAACTCAGCGTGTCTATTCGCCATAACCCTGCCGGGCGAAGGGCGCCCATCGCCCGGCCGGGAGAGACGAGCATACGGCCCCAGAACAGGTCTGTGAGCGCTTCAGTCTTTCAAATTGATTTCACGGAATTCCGTATTTGTTGCGGATCTTCTAAATTAATGTTGCCAGCTTTCCTGTTGGCGTTCACCCATAGAGAACGGTGGTCAGAATCATGTTCATGGTATCGATGTTCGAAATACAACTCGCGACTAGGTTGGTAGCTAACAAGGAGGGTCGTTGAGGTGATGGTGAGCTCTAGCGATGCGATTTCTATGGTATGTAGGGCTCCGGATATCCAAAAACATGAAAAAGATTTTCGGAATCGCATTATGTGGTACTGAAAAAGGCCTGCAAAAACGAGGAAGCGCTACACATCAAAGCGCTCATTTCGCACTTGAGATGTGTTCGGGGGCGCAGTGGGTAAGCAGTTGGGCTCTAGTTCAGAAGGCCACGGGTTCAATTCCTGTCGGTGCAGTTTCGTTTTGCTTCAATCGCGTTGATACCAAATCGTGCTCATTTTGCGATTCTGTCATGGAGGTGGAAGAAAATCGTGTTTGGAGCAGCGGAAAATGCACAAATCTTGGTAAATGGCAAGATTAATATGGGTAACCAATACCTACCATAACTTACCTTAAACGGAAACAAATTCAGAAACTAGTGCTAGATTCGTGATTAGCGACCCAAATAACCCCCACAAACGAAGTTTGGACGAGATCGGGTATTTTGACCAAGGTACCTCACTTACTCACCCTTACCATAGCTAACGCCCACCAGTCGGAATTCCAGAAACAAAAGTAAAATTCGTAATCAGCAGCCCAGGTGAGACTCCTGGGCAATTTCTGGATTGAAGGTAGTGGGTACTGAAGATTTTCTGATAGCTAGAGTCTGAATGGTGTCATAATATTACCGGTAATTCATCAGAGGCTCAACCTTGGGCAACTCTACCGACACCTGATATGAGGCTCGAAATGTCGTGGTCACCCATTTCGCCCAAACCTTTTTAGTGAGACTATTTGAGGCGCTGGTCACGAATCTAACGCTAGCTCTGTGATTTTCAACAAGTAAGACTATCTATAGATAGTGGTGAGTTTGGTTGTGCTTGGGCTGGTGAGCGTTAGCTATGGTAAGGGCGGGTAAGTGAGGTGCCTGGGTCAAAATAACCGATTTCGTCCAAACTTCGTCTGTGAGGTTCTTTGGGTCGCTGATCACGAATTTAACATTAGATTTTAAATGTGTCCGTTTAAGGTAAGTTACGGTCGAGATGAGCGCTTTGATGTGTAGCGCTTCCTCGTTTTCGCAGGCCTTTTTTGGTACTATACAATGCGATTCCGAAATTTTTTTTCATGTTTTTGGATATCCGATGAGGAGCCCTACATCCCATAGAAATTGCATCGCTAGAGCTCACCATCACTTTAACGACCCTCCTTGTAAGGGAAAGGAGAGGCTAAGAGAAGGTCACAATTAGGTATCATAGTGCAAAGATCGAGTACGAAGTCAAACCAATCAGGTCATCATTAAATATTAAGGTGTAGAGTTCCGTTGTATTACCCGTTCACCCTGAGGTGGACCTTACAAATAAATGAATTAAATAATGCGGTCGAGATTATGTTCAGGTGGCAGCAAACCATAAAGTGAATTTGATGACGGCAAATAATTTGAGCGTCGTATTTGGACCCAATCTCACATGGCCTACCGACCAACAGGTATTAATTGACACGATTGAAATACTTTCAGCCTATGGGCAGATTTCGTTGATACTTTGGAAATTATTTCATCAATATTCTTCGATTTTAGGTGCCTATTGCTCAATTGAACAACTTGAACAATTTCTGCTATAGGCTCATCGTTGACTATGACAAGATCTTCAAATAGCTTCAAGTTTTCGTAGTGCTGTACCACTTGAAAGACAAACGCATTTAAATGTCACGCAATTCTATTTGAGCTTTTCGAACGCTGTAGATGTACTTCTGCCTTCACTTTCTCAGTTGCTGTGTTTCCTGCGATGTACTGTCTCGTCCTCTGGTTGTGATATTGATAATAATGCTAAGCTATACATAAAACGTACCTAATACGCCTAACTTACCTACTACCTAACTGCTTCCTTTGTAGCTCCTTTTAGAAATAAAGTAAAAGAGGAACGGTAGCAGGCGCTCATAACTGGATGGGACAAGCAAATCTCAACCCATTTCTGAGCTTGCCAGCGATGGTAGGAAGCACGGCTATGTCACTTTTGGTGATCATCATTTCAGCCGAGCATGGAGCTAGCTCCAAGTAGAAAGGACTCTGATCACCTAGATAAGCAACAAACCCGCAAGACAACGCAGTCACTATCAGTGCCATAGCTTTTTCGGTAAGGCTTCAGCTAAAAAAATCAACAGGGCTATAACAGTGTTCCCCAAGCAAACACTGACCGTCTTATGAAGAAGGTCAGTAAGCTGCTCCAAAGGTTCTCTGCGAGAGCTACATGGTCTTGTGGAGTAGCTAGCAAGGATTACAAAAGTGTAGTTTGTTCTTGGTAAATCAAATTGTGAGCTAAAGAAGGCAAAAATCTCTACCATTAACCATTTGCGAGTGGGGTTCTAGATCGCAAGCAATATCGATATTGGCATGGTAGCTCAGTGGCTGGTGGGGACGTCTTACCCAATCTATCGGTCACCGATACTATCCCTTCGCTCGATTTTTTTTGTCTTCATACCCTTAGTCTCCCTTTTTTACACTTCCCAACTTTCCTTGGTCTTCTCATGTTTTTTTAAGTAACCCCTGGAACCTGTTAGCGAGCTGTTCATAAGAGGTACATTAACTGTAACGTGAAAATGGGTACTTATGCAAAACAATAAGTTAAGTGAATGAGAAAATGGAATTGGATCCAGAGATGAAGCCATGATTGAAGAACTGAAAGGTACATAGGCCCTTATTAATCAGAAACATCTAAGCTTCCATCATGGACGAAATCTTTCATCAGCCAGAACTGTAAGACATGGGTCCGAGTGAGATTGTCACTGCGTCTAACAACGGCAAGTTGACACGTTTCGCTGGTAATTTTGTTTGGAATCCTTCGACAACGCGTTTGCCGAAACATAATGCGAGTCCCTGGGACTATGTACCGCTCCTTGCAAAGAAACGTGGATGCAGACATTGCGAGCAAAATAAAATTTATGAGCTAAATAAGCAACTGTTGATGAGATATCCGTAGAAAAATCACAATAATATCGCAAGTCAACGTATGCACTAAGTTGAACACAAATCCAACTAGAAATCGATTTCAGTTCTTCCCTTTCACAACAAGCGGACCGACGTTGTCACCTGTTTCCTTGTTGTGTTTTGTATGCGTACCGTCACAATACGGAAACTGAAATTATGACTTTTTACAGGAATTCGGTTCACCATTCGTTGCTCATGTTGCGGGTTAGCTTATACCGTCCCACATTTGATTCTGCATTGACCACGCTCATGTCATGCATCAGCCCTGCGTAGCCGGTATATCATATAGTCGGGCCTACCTTAGCCATTAGTTCGTACCAAAATAAACAAGATCTGAACGTAAAGGCTACAAGTAGTTAGTTTGAATACACATTGTAGTTGAGTTTAACAAAAGACATGTCCGGGTGCTAGTTAGAACCTTATTAGCTAAAAACTGCTTTGGGATGCACATTGTTCACGTATGAGTTGTCTCGCGGAATTTGACTAACCTTCGAGCTTTTCCAACAGCGACAGAATGCCTTTTTCTCGCCAATGTCTTCAACGTCGATGGTGTCAACAACCTAAAAAGATCACCTCTTACAATTAGAACCACCTCCCATTTTCCGCATCCTGCTCTATTTTTCTCATAAAGTCTAGACACACAGACCGTTTCTAGTTCTCTAGTAGTTTTAATTATCCATAGGCAAACGGGAAGCGCATCGATCATGGTAGGACATTTTGTTCGTATCATTTGATGCGGAACTACTGATGACAGAAACCCATTAACACTAAAGCAATACAGTAAATGGTAAGAATGCAAGAGCACGTCGTCCGTAGTGGCCCTTTCAGCCCTCTCACACTCCTGCGGCGCCCTGAGCGGCGTCGCCGGCGACGTCGCCGCCGCCGGAGGGGTGGGCGTGCTCATACACAATAAGAGAGCAGTGAAAGCACCGAATAATTATAAACATCTGATTAACATTAATAACACCATGCCCTCTTCATACATTCTCCTCCCCGCTGTCGTGAATTCACGCCAGGAATCTACAACCCCGCGTTGTCGGCCTCCTGATAAGGACGACACACCCTTGCAGCAAGTGGCCACTTGTCAGTGTGTCGGCCGTTCCTCGCGCGATGGGGGCTTTACCTGGCTCTCCTCACTAGGAAGGTCACCGAGCGTGCCCCAAAGATTCCGAACGAGACCTACATAATTTTCGTGCTGCTGTGCCGAACGAGGTTAGTAGGTGGACCAAAGTTTATTAATGGCTTATTAATGGTAGTAGTTTATTAATGAGTGTCTTTCGATAAGCAATGACTTCCTACCGTTTACACCGTTTTGTAGGCCATTAATAAACTTTGGTCCACCTACTAACCTCGTTCGGCACAGCAGCACGAAAATTAGAACATCATGCCGAGGTTTCAAGAAGAGAGAACTTGGAGAGACCTACATAGTTTTGTAGAGCGTCGAGCAGGGATTACAGCAATGTAGTTCATTTTTGCTGAGCGCCACTGGGTGGTCCAAAAAAGGCTAAAAACCATCTCAGTTGTTGCATAGGGCACCCCACCGCTGGTGGGTAAAGGTGACACCCGGGGCTGTATGCTCGCCTCTCCCGGCCGGGCGATGGGCGCCCTTCGCCCGGTAGGGTGATGGCGAATAGACACACTGAGTTGTGTCTATTCGTCATAACCCGGCCGGGCGAAGGGCGCCCATCGCCCGGCCGGGAGAGACGAGCATACAGCCCCCGGTAGCCCCTTCGCAACAGCTGAGCCCCTATGCAACAACTGAGATGGATTTTTGCCCTTTTTGGACCACCCAGTGGCGCACAGCAAAAATGAACTACATTGCTGTAATCCCCGCTCGACGCTCTACAAAACTATGTAGGTCTCGTTCGAAATCTTTGGGGCACGCTCGGTGACCTCCCTAGTCAGTCGGTAATCCACGATAATGGACGGGTTCGTGGAACACGTAGAAAGCAATAACTGATTTTTAAGCGCTTCTGAATGATAGCACAACACTTGGCAACGTTTTAGGGAAAACTAGGGTCTCAACGGTACTGTTGAGCGAGGACTCGAAGCACACTCTCAAGAAAATAGTGGTTTCAGCAAAAAACCGACCCGTTAAAGTCCTGCTTTGCTGCCAACTATAAATAGGCCATTATGCAAAACTAATTATTTAAGGTAGACACAAATTTCGATAGCGCTTATTACGAACTAATGTCCGTCCAAGATCATCGCTTTGATTAACACTTCTCGGTTACGATAGCGCTACGGACCACGGATCAAGCTCTTGTCAGAAGCAATTTCACCCTCGAAGCTTCGTCTACGGAGTTTGATTGTAGGGCTGATTACGAACTAATGTCCGTCCAAGATCATCGCTTTGATTAACACTTCTCTTACGATTAGAGCGGGTATTTTACACACTGATAACGATTCTAACGTTTGGTTTTCAAAATTCGGACGAGAACTACCATATCGTTAAACTTGGTGATCGAGCCAAAATCACAGATTTGGCTGCACCTTCTTCGTCGAGATAGATTATTTGGGGCGCTACAGATATGTCTTTTCTGCAGATCGAAGTTTGAGCTAAGTCTGAAATCATGACCTAACTTCCAAATGCAATGATATGGATGATCTTCAGCCGAAATTCGAAAAACAAACGTCAGAATCGTTAACAGCATGCACGGTAACCACCTTTAATGAAGTTTGAACCAAATCACAGATTTTAGCTATACCTCCCCATTGGCCCCGCAAGCGATACGGGTGGTCCACGGCCGAAATTCGGAAAAAGGACATCAGATTCGTGATCATCAACCCAAATAATCCTTTCGGCAGAGTGTCAGCGGTTTAAGTTTAATTTTTTTTGACCCCACACCGGGTCGGTGGAGTCGGAACTTTCGTTAGTGCCGTTCGACACTAGCAAATGAATACTAGCAGTGAAACAATTGAACGAATGAATTTCTAAAAGTACAAGTAACTCTGTAAACATTAGGGCAATTACACGCTTACCTTATCAGTAGACAGATGGATCGCGGAGTTCACTCGCGCTTTGCGCAACGCCGCCTTGTATCCAATCTGAAGTGATGAAAATGCCCATCTTCAGCGTTCTCTATGAAAACCGCAAAATTGAAGTAAATTGAGAAGTGAAGGGTAAAAGGTAAAAGTGTCGCTGTTGATCAGCTCCCTAAGGGCGCGCCGCCGCATTCGTGTTCCATTCAGAATTGTAGAGGCTCGATGAATGTGTGTTTGATCTACACAATGACTTGCAGGGGCCAGCCGCTATACCAGGTCAGTGTCTTTACCTTTCCGGAAAGCCTGGTACCAATTTACCGACACCGCAGGCATGGAAGGCTTGATTGACTCGGACGAGGATCGATCGACGGTGCGGGAATTAGCAGCACCTCTTGCCACTGCACCACGCGCGCCAACTCCCATGATTCAAATTGAGATGTTAAAAGCTCCACAAATATATAACAAACCCGTACTACAGTTGTCCGTGTTTCGTTGTAAGATTCAAAACACTTTAGTCTTACAACGAGGAAAAGCCACAACATTAGTTAACAATTTATATTGAGCTGTCATTTCGCTAATTAGGCATACTAAGTAACCGCATAAGTACGGCTAGCGAGTACCTTTGGATTATGAGTCAGTTGTCGAATAATATTATAGAAGAAAAATAAAATAACTAATAATCAATTGCTCTGGGCGTGCGTGAGGGACGCTACCGATGCACATACCTTCGGGCGATCGATCCCCGCCCAGGCTAAGCAAGCCTGCGAGGTCGGATAAATTGGTATCACACTTGTCTAGGAGATTAAAGCCACTGACTTTGAACCAGGACCCCGCAAGTCATTGTACAGACCAAATACACATTCACCGTGCTTGTACGATTCTCAATTGAGCACGAGTACGGCGCAGCGTCCTTGGGGGATTGTTCAGTGCTGACACCTTTACCTTCACCTTCAACTTTACGGTCGCAGACATGGCTGACGGAATATTAGGTTCAGCGGGTGTTGACCTTGACGTTCAGCCAGAGTTACCCTATTTACTAGTTCTTGTTAAGTATCGTGGTATTTTGAAGCTTCTAGTATTTTTGGTCTTGTCATTTTCGCATTCTAAGCACTGAGCTGGGGAAACGAGAACCAAAAACAAGAGCGAGAACCGAAGCGTCAGCATGAAACCTGGACGAATTTGCAAATTTACTTGTTAAGCTACGATACCTTGGGTAAGCCCCGTAAAGACTCGCTCTTTGGGTCGAGTGAATTGATACCAGGATTTTCAGTGAAACTGACGATACTAACTCACACCAAATTCCGTCACTAGTCATTGTAATACGTACTCGAACTAACTCCGATCCCAATCATTCCACTTTTCGGTGCAATGTGGGCTGAAGTGCACCAAGTAAAAGAAATTTTCCGAGGCCACATTTTTACGGAAACCTGCATTGATGTTCGTTGGAGAATTATAGAAGTACAGCAAGTATAATCTAAATCCCACTGGCTGTACCCCCGAATTACATAGCACTAACGTTTTGTATTAAAACTGCAGCTGCGGAACTTCGAAATTCCAATTCTCAAATAAACTTACTAGATAACCAACTGCTGCTCCTCCAATTACGAAGGCAGTAGCATATATCAATGCATGTGAATGGCCAGTTTCTTGTCCGGAGCACACTGCAATACGAACATTCGTATAACAGACTGATCTGCACCAACTATTGGACTCACCCATATTTGAAGCAGATAAAGGACGAGCCTCGGAGACGTCTGAAGTATTGGAACCTTGAAACTTCAGAGGATTCATTTGCGAAAGAAACGAAAAACCAGCGATCGTCATAAAGAAACGGGGGAAGAGTGTTCGTTTGTTAAGAGGAACGACCACCGACCCGAACGGTCAGAAACAGACCAACATATCAATGGAAGTGATACGTTGAGAACGCACGACGCGTTCTGTCCAGTTGAAAACGACATCGATCAACATCTGTCAGCCTTTTCCGGACAAGAACCGAAACAACTAGTAGTTAAACTGGGTTGCACCTATCTCAATTTGGAAAACTGCAATAGACATGCCATCAGCGTTATGAATGACTAAGGCGTTAATTGACCAAAGTTCACAGATCTGAGACGCACTGTAGTTGTTTCCCCAGACAAGAGGGCCCGGCGAGTCAGTAAAGAAAAATGAAAACAGAATAGTAAAGAACACAACATTCAGAAATCTCACAAGACATTTATCACAGCTCGTAAATACAGAATATGACTGATATGAATTGGGATACAGCCAACAGAAGACTATACAGAATAGCGGACTAAAGAGAGAACTGTGGGACGCCAACTTTTCAGAAGTGCCATCGGAGGATAGAAATTTTGAAAAACACTTCTATGACTTCTGGATTACTATTATTAGTGGATTTCCCCTTGTGTAAAAGTGTACAGGATAATGACTTGCAAACGTTGTTTTATTATTATTGTTGTACATACTCACCTCCTCAGAAAAGGTCAAACTCTCTCGAAATGAGCTCTCGCACCTAGAACACCTATTCGAACATTTGACTCATCCATTCTGAGAACTGGGCGCAGCACTACTCACTTGTTCTCCTTCGATAGTCACCAAATACAATTCGAAAGTGATAAACAGCTTGAACTCAGAAGTGAACATGTGGTAAAAACGACCATCAAGATAAGTCGCATAAGGCTACAACGGGCTTGTGGCACCGTAGTCCACATCTAATAGAAATAGCTGAAACAGCCAAACTTCAGGGTTCTTTTTCCGTCTAGCCCGTTATCATAATCGGATCGAGCACACCTCATACTATGCCCCGGAGGCTGGATTCCACCGCACAATAGAAGAGATAGTGTTAAGAATCGTTCATCATAATAACATAAAGGAATAATAGAAAGAGGAGACTAATGTCCACGATAAGAAGCTCTATTGACCGACCAAGAGCCGACGGTGGCCGAGCACTCATATCACGAAAGGTGAGCACCACGACAAAACTCATCTGCGCGGGCTTTTACAGACTCTGAAGCTCTTCTGCATGTCAGCTCCATATGGGGCCGTATGCTCGTCTCACCCGAGATTGCTGGTGAATGGGGCAAGGGGGGAGTCAGCCAGTAAGAGCACATGAGACACGGGCCGACTCCAATCATACTAGCTGGCTCCTCCCCTTGCCCCATTCCCCAGCAATCTCGAGTGAGACGAGCATACGGCCCCTGGTGATATCTTACTTTTGATAGCTTCTTCCAGGCTACCGATGTCAATAGAAAAATTGTTAGCTGTATTACTGAAGGGCCCGCGGTGCAGTGGGAGAAGGCGGCCGGGTTAACCAGGCCTTCCATATCTCCAGGTCAGGTAAATTGGTACCAGTCTTGGCCGGGAAGGTAAAAACACTGAATTGGTATAGTTACTGGCTTGCATAGGCCAAATACGCATTCACCATGCCTCTTCAATTCTTAATTGAACACGAATGCGGCGGCGCGTCCTCAGGGGACTGATCAGCTCCGACACATTTACCTTCACTGATGCCAGGTTCATAACAAGAGTAGCGACTCTGACGCGATTCGAACTAACCCCCAAACCTACCGGGCGCACGATTACCCCTGACCAATTCAATACCAGACCACATGCTGCAGTGCGGTCAATGAACGGAAATGACTTAATTGGCTTCACAATATTTAACTCACCTACCGCAGAGCAAGCTCGCTCGTGTTCCTCGACCGAGCAGGACCCACTGGCCTACCTCGGTATGCAACAGGGGCGAATGCAGACGCAGATGGGGTTCGCTCGAGCAAATCGATGGTCAGCGAGGCGACAGGTGGTGCAGGTGATAAAGGCACTGTTGAGCAGGATTCGCTGTGCGGTATGGAATTTTAAACAACTGCTCGGAGTCCGCCTTTTAAGTGGAAGCAAAGCCTTCCCTTGCTCCTGAAGTACATATGCTAGACCCTCTATGAACCCTGAATTAGCCCCGCCACAAGATTTACGAAGTGCTCTGTGGGAGATCAACGTGAAGTTAATCTCCCACAGAATACTTTCCTGAGGGTGGTCCTATGAAGTTCAAGTATACTGCCACGTGGACCCGGCGAACAAATCGATCATCAAAACCCCTCTCTCCACAACGGTCACCCCCCCCCCCACCCCGCCCAAAGTTCAACACCAAACACCCGCATCCGCGAAGGTTATCTTAAGACATACGCGCTCGTGGGACAATTTTTGTTTCCCAAGAAGTAGCACCAAAGCGATGTATTCGACGAATTTATATTCTTGGGCGTTTTCCAACAGAATGTTTTCTTCGTGGGTGTTCCCAATCGAGACCCACTCTACTCTGTAGACTAGGAAACTTCTACAGATGTTTGAAATCAAGAGCTACGACAATTAAATGGACGGCATTGGTATCAAATAGAAGTCAACCTGGTAAGACTGTTGGTGCGCAAGGCCACTTGAAGTGAAGCGTGTGACTGATGCGAACCGAAATTCATACATACGATTTCACGTCAAAAAGACCTTAGTGAACGGTTCACAGTAATAACAGAAACGATAATAAGGTCAAGGACATGGTACAGTAACGCAAGGAATGTTTCACATATCTCACTAGTTGTAGAACTAATTGTAGGAATTCCTACCCAGCCCACACTGGCCAAGTGCTCTTCTATAAGTTCATTGTCTGCCCTGCGCCACTGAAATTTTTACCTCAATGCGTTCGCAAAGGACGATTGACATGCCAAGCGGTTTTCGAGCAATCTGTTCAAAATCATGGACAGCTGGGGCTTCTTAAAAAAGTTGAGATACTCCTTCAGGGTTATGACCCATCAAATCTGGAAAGATGAAATCTCCGAGCACGACAAAAAGACATGCATACACTGAAGTCGCTGATAATCTTGTCTAGCAGTTGCGTTTTTACAACAGTACACCCACGAGTTCTATAACTTGCTATGATTCCGACAGTAGAAACCGAGTAGCTGACATCACAAAATAGAATCTCATAAGGATCTTTGACTGATTCAGTAAACAGTAGATTATATGATAGGGATTTCTTAGAAGAAGGATGCCGTCTCCCACTTTTACTGGCCGATCAAATCTGAGCTCAGTGAACTGGTACAGCCACGTCTAGTAAAGAATTGAACTCGTTGTGCGCGTCAAGTCACGTCTCACAATCAGTAACGAAAATAATAAAAAATAAAATTTTTTGACAACGAAAAAATTGCAGTTTCTCACCAAAGACCTTATTTTTTTTAAAAGACTATGTTTGAGTACAAAAAAGTATTTCCTGAAACTCCTGTGACACCTCAACGGTTTCCCGAAGGTCTGCTAGAGCTTATGGTTTGCCCTGGGTGTTGGAAAGGAATCGTCGATTGCATTTCACTGCGCTCAGAGGAGATTGGAACAATTCTGCTGCTCCTTTGCCCTCGAGTGCTAAGGCGTTCCCGTCGTCTTTGTTCCCTATTTTGCTTCGGCTGCTTTCTCACCCAGTGTTTTCCGACGAGTTTTTAAGCCACATGTTCTTTGAGTTCTGCTATGTTACACCACGTATATTGAGTTTTACATGTCTTAAGTGAATAAATAAATAAATAGAGCTGATTTACCACTACAAATAACGACTTCGAATAGTCAGTGGCGGGTAAATGAGTACCATCACTGACTGACACTTCTTCTAGTCCGAAGAGACACTGCAACGAAGCAGATTTACTTCACTTCAACAGAAATTCTTCTATCAAGTAACTTCAAAATTATTGAGGTAGGAAACAGCTGAATAAACAGCCTTCATAGAACACAAGATTTGCATGAATAATCTTCATCGCGGCTGAAATCATCTTCAACACCATGCCTTTTTTCAGTGCGACTATCACAACAATATAATTTGTTACAATGGCTTATATGATATCTACACCTAGTATCTAGACTGTAATAACCGATCTTATTTCTCTAAGCCTAGTACTGCGTTTCATCTTGAGGCGACAACAACGAAATGAAACCGCGGGAACAACTTAATTAATACACTAGGCACATGGTGGTGGTTTCTGTGATACCCTGTAGGGTCTCCAACAAGCTATTTTCTGAAGAAAATGAACAAGTAACACTCCCCAAAACAAGCTCGGCAGGTATAAGCGGAGGTCCACAGCAATTAGAATATGCATATTCCAAGTTTAGGAAAAAAGTGTTAGGATGAGGTATGCGTAAATCCAAGAACATATTTGAACAGCTCGTATACTGACCACGATAACGCTGTTGCGGGGACCTGAAACAAAGAATTCTACAATCTTTAAGTGTATGAGGAGCTAAGCGAAAAAGCAAACAGTACCTGGAAAATCACTCTGGCTTGCATTCCACACGCGAATCCTCCAAGACCTCGTTGTAGATAGATAATCCTAAGTGCATCGGAAATGTTCCTGTAGCCGCCTGCTGTTGTCTGAAACGGAAAAATGATTCACTAAATTCTTCTAACTTGCACCTTCATTTATTCCACATTTGACAAAAACAATTCAACGGGGACAGAAAACAGCATGACAATCAGAACATTTAGTTACGACTTGCGTTTCTTCTATATCAAATTTCGCTCAAGCAAACTTATATGAAGTATAATTTCAAAGTATAAATCCCAGTTCCTTTCAGCACAGGTAATTATATAGCACGACGACCTTGTTTATACCTTGTCTGAACCTCCACAGTTATGTGAAATTTTCACGAAATTACTGGCGCGTAGGTGGTGCAGTGGTAAGAGGCGCTACTAACGCCGGCATGGCTGAGCAATTGGCCCTCTATGGGCTCGTTGAGACGCCGCGCGGCGAAAATGCAAAACTGACGCGCAATCAATAATTAATGTCCTATATCGAATTTGCTCCTTTGCATTAGTGGTGCAGTCCGGTGGCATATAGGCAAACTTACTGGTCGTTCGACTTTTTAGAAGGCTGCTATTCGTTACTAAAGGACTTTTGGCGAAATTCACCTTTTTCGTTTAATTTCTTCCCTATGTTATTATATGCCTATTTTTTTCCTTAGACGAGGCGCCACCGGATTGCGCCACTAACTCAAAGGTGAAAATTCGATCAATGACGTTAATTAATGACTGCGCTTCGATTTCGCGTTCTTGCCGCGCAGCGTCTAAACGCAGCGAAATCTGCGATCTAACAGAATAATCCACCTTCTTGCTTTAGGCAGTTGCGGCAATCGCGCCCCAATAATCACGTTTCACAATTCACAGTTTCGCAACGCCGTACCCGACGAGAATGGTATTCGTGCATATCTTCGGGAGTAATTTCCATATTTTCTTTTCTCTTTTCGCATTATTCGTTGCAGTGGATACATATTCTACTATTTGAGATTGTGCCGAGAGTTCAAGGTAACATTGTGTTTGATATCATCATTATCATCATCTTCATTGAAGTTATTGTGAGGACGCGATTCGTAGAACCAAATGCGTAGACATGCGTCCTTGCAATGATTTCAATAATGATGATATCAAACATAATGGTCATCCAAACTTTCGGACAATCTCAGTGTTGCGTTTGGGTGACGTCTGTTTCGGAGCGGAAAGTCTTCGTTCACCTGAGTATGGTGTGGGACATGTTCGTGAAGAAGGTAGACGCTACAGGTAGCAGTGTAGGTGATTGCAAGTTGTGCAAGAAGTTGATAAAAATTCCTCAGTCGAAAGCGACGACTAATCTACTAGGACACCTGAAGAATAATCACGCTGGCGAGGTGAAAAAGTGGGAGGAAGAGAATAAAGTGAAAGGAGCTCAGTCGCCGTCAACTTCGCAGCAGAAGATCGAAGCATCGTTCACTCGAATAATGAAGCCCGAAACGAGAAGAAGCATTAACAAAAAACTTGCTATACTCATGGCTGATGCCTCGCTATCGCTAAGGATACCAAGGCTGAGAACCTTCAAGAACTTCGTCCAGTCCCTGAACGGATCATACGTTCCTCCCACTTCGAGGACACTGTTGAAAATAATGGATGATTACGTCAACGAGATCGACGGACACAATCGAAAACTGTTGGCTGAAAATGCAGCACGTGTAGTCATAACTGCGGATTGTTGGACGTCGTTTAATGCCAACACAGGGCTGCTCGCAATATCGGGCCATATCGTCTCACCAGATTTCGGAAAAAGGGAGAACTTTATTCTTGACTGCGTGTCATTGGGACAGGAAAGGTAAGATCACTCCTCAAAGACCGGATTCCGCTTCTCGATTAGGTGGTGAAGAACTTTAGCCACACTGCTGACCTCATCGCCGACAAAATACGAGAGAGCTTGGGCAGAGTGAATTTGAAGGACAACGATGTTTTCACAGTGGTTGCTGACGGCGCTTCTACAATGAAGAAAGCTTCATCGAACTTGGAAATTGACTAGTGAGTAAATGATCTTTCTAGATGGTGTTTAGCTCTAATCCTAATGCGTCCATTTTGTCAGCATCCAGTGCACAGCCCACATCATCAACTTGGCAGTGCGTAGCGCTCTGCAGTGTCCACAGGTTGCTCCTATTATCCAGAAGTATAAAGGAATCATATCGAAGTTGAATCGTAGTGAAACGCTGAAAGGATCGCTGTCAAGGTACCGTGCTGTGTACAGGTTTGGAACTCTCTTAGTGAGATGACATAATTCTTATAGGTGTTTGAAGGCAGAGGGGCTTACTCCCATGACGTTAGCGCCTGACTGCTCCACCCGTTGGAACTCTACGTACATGATGATTGGCGACATTTTGACGGCGGTAACCATTTCACTTCAACACGAAACAGCAGAGCTATACTTCATGCATGTCTATTTCAAGTATTCGGCCTTGGAGAGAATGACTGAAGAACAAGGATTCGATCACTTCGAGCAACATGAAGTCAAGACTTTGAAGGCATTACAGAAATATTTGGAGCCATTCTACGCGCTCACGAAAAAGGTAGCAACGGTTGTCAGCCATTTTGGCAATTGTTGCTCATGGTATTCCACTAAATTACGGAAGTTTTTAGGTGTGTAGCGCCGACGCCACTATTTCTCTTCTACTCGCTAGCGGTAAACTGCTGGTTGCTGCGACAGAACTGTAGGCCTCTATGAAAGCGTCTAGTCGCCTCAAATAAACACATGAAGTTTAGGAACAATAACGATGCCAGAGTCAAACTGAAGCAGTTTGGAGAAGAAGTTCTTACGAAGACCAAAAAATACTTCACAAAGTGGTTTGACAACGCAACAGTGCGAATTGCTACACTGCTCGACCCACGTTTCGCCTTCGAGGAAAAAATCATGTATGCTGATCAATGGAGGAACACAGTTGATGAATTTGTTGGCATGCAAGGTAAATTTAATTTCTGATGAGAGTTGTTCCACCGATCTCCATGGTCATTCTTTTAGAGAGTGGCGCCTCCGCTAGTGGCGAACGTAACGTGGACGACGTGGAGAAAGAAGAGCCTCAGAAATCTGTTGCACTTACCTCATTCTGGGACCCAATAGTGGCTGATGAGGGTCAAGAGGAACTTGGAAGTAAAAGGATGCGCTTATCAACGGAGGAAGATGAGTTGAAGGTACGAGTTCTTATCATCTTCTTTCGCCTGTATGTCCTATAGAGCAGCTTTACAGTTGGAGGTCCAGCGCTTTATGCTCCTAGTTAAAAAGAAGCGGCCGGACAAAGATTCGGACCCCTTGAAGTGGTGGAGTCTTTACAAGCAAGACTTCTCGTTGATGTCAAGGAAGGCCCACCAGTACTTGTCTATCCCTGCGACTTCCGTGGACTGCGAGCGAATGTTTAGGTTCTTTAAATTGTAATTTGTACACCAAATGTTTCGTGTTCGTTATCATATTAGTTTAGCATCGCCGGCATAGCTTATGGCAACAAAAGGAGAGGTCGTCTATCGGGCTCCCACGCTAGACTGCTGCTTATGGTAAAAGCACACGAGAACCGAGACGCCGGCAGGTCTGTAGCAAAAGCTTATGATTTACGTGGCTTTTTGGTAAACAGTAGTACCTTTTCAGAGAGTGTAAGTATTGGACGCGCTGGGAGATGAAGCGCTACTCTGCTAAGGAGCGCACGGAGGAGTCGAGCAGCGATGATGACGATTCAAGCTCCTGCGGCAGTGACGAGGCGGAGATGTCTGAGGAGCTGGGATCAAGGGGCTTCTCGGACGATAGTCAACGATAGGCGATAGTGACTTATGCGTCTCGTTGTTATTTTTAGTGTGAATGATATGATTTCATGAACGTTGTTTTTTTATTTCAATCGTTGCAATAATGTGATGATCGATTGTTTTTGATCCTATGTTCTTATACAAAGTGTTTAATCGTTGATCTTGTTCAATAATGTGATGATCCATCAATGATTAAACTTGTATTGGCGAAGTTCTCAACTTGAAATGATCCTATATGAAGTCGCCATACAAAGTGTTTGGGTTATTCAATCACTTCATCCCAATGTGGGTGATCTTGTTCATATTAGTCAAACAAAATTGCATTTTGACATCAAGCGATGCGGGCAAGAAGGCACAATTGATTGTGTCCACGGACAGGCCATTCCATCTACTTGTCCGTAGATTTCCATTTTCTAGGGCACTTGAAAATTCGATCAATGACGTTAATTAATGACTGCGCTTCGATTTCGCGTTCTTGCCGCGCAGCGTCTAAACGAGATGTGGGAAAATGAACACGCCGACATGGAAAGCGACTGGCCTTCGCAAGTCGCTATATAGGCAAGATACGCATTCACCATTCCCTTCAAGTCCGAATTAAGCGCGAATGCGCTTGCGCGTCAATAGGGTACTGACCAGGAGCGACCAATTTACGTTTGTTTTTATATTGTGAGCGTGTTCAGGATTGTTACCAAAATAAAAACATAAGCAGTTGAGGCTCGGAAAGAGAGAGAGAGAGAAAACAACAGTTTAACCTGAGAACAGAATAAACATGGGAAAAATAATTTAAGAAAAACACTGTTCATTACTATGACAACTATAGAATTTGAAGAACTGAACGCTAGATTGGCTAGACTCATGACCTCAGACCGAAGAAAAGGATATATTCATGGCACTCCGTTTACCTGTTGCAGACATCGGCCACACTTCGCTGTCATCAACTTTTAATGGCATCAGTCGGTGGAATTCTTTGCATTTGAAAATAAAAGGAACAAGTGGGAAGGGAGCTACGAAGCTTAACCAACTCTCTGCCGATTGAAGCCTAACCCGAATACAGTATTGACGTTTGACGGAATGTAAAGGATTTCGAATTTTGACGTTTTGAAATACATACCCTGAGTATACCATCCTTTTGGCACAACTCTGGTGTTTGCTGTGTATTCAACACCGTCTTGACACAATCGAGAGGAGTAGTTAACGCCGCAGCAAGTCCTCCAGCAAAACCACCCGCAATCAGATGAGACTTTGGATCGTATTTATGCTCGGGATTAAGCACCTGCAAGAATCATAGATTTTGTTGTTACAATATGACCACACAAAATAACAGTTTATAATTTCCGGAGGGAAACTCACCTGCTGCCAGAACTCGTACGTCATAAAGTGAATAGACTGGAAAGGTATGCCCATCATTAGTTGTGTGGTGTAGGATCTGTAGAACGCTGCTATTCCCTCCCTCTGATAAATGCAGCGGACACACTCGATTGATGACCCATATGGCGAAAACTGCATCTGCATCCGCTGCTTGATGACCTTTAAGGGAAAATTGAAATCTAGAACACTGGTAAGCGAAAAATATTTTCAATTCAGCATTATGATGCGCGAAATACCTCAGCGGGGTTCATCACTGCATCATGTACTAAGGTTGCCATGACTCCAGCTGCACCGTATGCAACTGTGTTTGCGTGACCGGTAGTGTTCCCCGTGAGGAAGCCCTGTAATTACATCAGCATAACTAGAACACATGCGGTTGGAAAAAACCAAACTCACCTTGGTTTTCTCGTAGACGGTAAAATACAACGCATGAGCGGGCATTGAGCCAGCGGCAACGGCATTCACTCCTCGCAGTGGCCGAAGCCATCCCTCTCTGGAGATAGGAGTTGTATGAAATGCAACGATTGGTTCAAATGTGCGACCATAAATAACGTTCGAGGAGTATTTTTAAGAACATCGTCATCGTTGATGATTCCCATTGAAGGATTAGGCCCAGATCCTACAGAAATCCGTTTACCTTCACATAATGAACAAGATGAAGATGTTCAAGTATGAAAACGAAAAGAATCAGTACTAAACTATGCAGTTTCACGCAATATATCACACTAGTCGCTCTCATGCGGTTGTATTCTTCAACGGCATCAATAACACAACGTTTTGTGATTCATCCTTCCCAACCTATTTCTCTTCCTATATTCATTCACAACCCAATCACGTTTATAATGTATAAGCAATATCGTATAAAAGGCGATTAGAAATTCAAAAGAAGTTAATGTATTATATACGGACAGAGCTGTTAGAAACGGCCTGCATAGCAGACGAAATGCCCATTTACACCTTATAGGAATGCGGCGCGGCAGTGGCGCAAGATAAGAAAAGAACGCACAGCGAGTAATAATCGCAGTGAAAGCGAGGTGGCCTTTTTCATGGCCTTCGTTGTGGTTGCGGTAGGTGCGCCACCGCAGCAGCAGCCGCGAGCAGGGAATGATTAATGATTGCAATTATTTCGGGCTGCTTATGTTGTTTTGAAGTGAAAATGGTATGATATCTTTCGTCTGAGACTTTCTCAAGGTGTATAACGGTGCCCATGTGCAGGCGTTTACTCCTGAGTAATTTAATTTGCTGCCTTATGTTGGCTACTGTCGAAAAACACGAAGTTCAAAGTGTCTGTGTGAGGTACGGGACTGTGGTCAACAACAAAAAAAGGACGGAGGAAGGGGACGGGTAAGGTCACCTTTGCGTGGTGAGGCCCCACCTCACTGATTCATGGACCACCATAATTGCACGCCCGATAGACACAGGGTAGAACCCAGTGTCGGCGGGGTTTCATAGGGCGGCTAAAATGATTGCACGGGTGCTCCCTGTGAGACCGTAATTGGCGGTACAGCACCCGCTGAGTAAACCGAGTCACGTGTCCTACAGTGGAGCTCCTAGTGCACCTGAGAACCCTTTTCTATCCTCCCTACGATTCCTTACACTTTACCCTTACAGCCCTTACAATGACGCTGCCGATACTCACTACTCGGCATCTACTGCCAAGCGTGGAGGGACTTTGACTTTCCCCAGAAGCAGCTAGAAATAATGGTGATTATTTATAATTACCTGCCGTGGCAGCTGCTCTACTTTCGATGTAATAAAACTCGATCAAGCGATTAAGCTTCAAGATAGACACTAGGTGATCTCACATTTACCACATCAATTTGATGAACTCTCATACCGATACGTCCGTTAATTATACACTAATTCCTGTTTATGGTTGCGCATTATGGCGTCTATTAAATAAATCACTGAGAAATGTTTGAAAAAACGTTACCTCCGAACAATGTTCCACAGCGAATGAACCGGCGTCGGGCATTTCGTCTCTGGACAAGGACAGAGGCTCTGCATGCGTGTCTTAACGCTGTCGAACGGGAACATGACACAGTGCTCCACAGCACCAGCCATTGCCCCTGCAGCAAGGTGGACCTGGAAGCGCAAATAATGTATGAATTGAGATCTAATAAGAGAAAATTCTGAGATGATACTTCCCTTATTAGAGTAATGACTATAACATAAAAGCGACTCCACCATGGTGAAATTGAGTAAGGCGTAAAAAGTTGAGGCGTAAAAAGAGGAAGAGAAACGCAAATACAGAACTAAACATACCCCAATGCTGTGTGTAGGTAGATCTTCATATTCGTCGCCCATTGTACCCCTCACTGAACAGCTAATTAAGTAAAGTGAGCATCAAAATCAATTCACAGACACGACAATAAAGCTTAATTTCGAGTAGACGCGCTGGTTTTATACCACTAAATCTGAGAAAATCACTATTTAGAACCTTTATTCGCATATAGGATCGCGTCAAATATAAGGTGAACAACAATATCAACAAAGTACACAAGGTCAAGTGCAAACAACAAAGGTATAATTCTTATAATCGCAAAGTAACAACTAACACCACATGTTTTCCGGACCGCTTCATTAGCTAAAGTTATCACGTTGGATCCGGCCTTCGCCTGAACACAGCAGGGAACTTGTCGCCTTCATTTCTCGTCACTTTCTGTCCTTCTTCAGTGCTAGAAGCAAAATGAACTGATTCAGAATGTTTGGATGACAGATGTATCTACACATTCCTTTTTTCTTGAGCAGACAAGTAGCATACCTATCGGAAAGAAGTGGAACCACAGGGTCTGCTGCTACCTCCTCCTCAGAAAGGCGTTCAAATAGAGGGTGTTCGCTAAGGTGGCGGACCATCCACTCGTGGAGTTCCTTCACATCAGTAATCGTATAGACAATACCTGTAATTTATTTAAATTTAGTTCTTTGGTCAAAAAACTCGGGTGTATTTCAGCGAAAATGGATGATCGGTTTACCTATATTGAAAAAAAAATGAAAGAAAGTATTATGGAAAGTAGAAGTATTTCTAGGTGACAACTAGTTAGCATATCGAGTCAGACTTACAAAAGAAAATCTATCAAACCTATAGTCGGAAAAGTAGAGGGAACAGCATTGACATTGATTGATTCTAGTGAATAAGCTCGTAATAAGGCAATATAGGGCGCTAAATGGAAAAGATCAGACAAGACAGTATGGGGCAGCTATAAGGTTTTCATGTCAAAAAGAACATTTCTGGGTATCTAATGTTTCCAATGGACATAACTAAATGATAATCTTGCCGACCCCACTCGCTAATTAACAAGATATCATAATGACCTACCGTGGGAGGAAATTGATCTAAATCGACATATACAGTAACTACAGAAAATCATTGACCGGGTCAACGTCACTATTTGGTGCGCAATGAACTGATCTTCGCATCGACAGTTCTACATTTCACACCTTTTCGTCTTTGATGCAGTGTGTTACGTCGACAAAGGTCGAATTCGAATCGCAAACAGTAGGAGACTGCGAGTCTTTGGCTAGCCATTGTAGTACACGTCAGATGATAAATGAAAAAAGTGTCAAACATTATAACCGGGCTTTCTATACCCCTTCGAGAAGGACGGAACGATACCAAAAAACGAATCGCGCCGAGAATCGTTTTAAGAGAAGAGGCCCTTAAGAATGGTGCAGCCGAAAGGCGTCTCCAAATTGAAATATTTTACGACGAAGGAAAAGTAAAACGAGTAACTGAGCAATGAAAAAAGCACCACAAAGAAATTTTGGCGAAAGACCACTCAACCGATAAGCTTATTCGCAAGGAATCGATAAGAAACTGAGCAATTTTTTGCACCTAATGTTCCAAATGCGTACAGCATGTCACCACTATAGCAAACTATCACCATTTTGAGAAAAAGAAAAATGAAAGCAAATGAAAGACTGATAAAATTTTGATACTTCTCAAGAATGAGATCCCTCTGTTCGGCCCGCTTTGTAAGAATCACGGACGCGGTAGAAGGGAGATACACAAAGACAGAAACAGCAAGGAAACTGGCTTGGTTCATCGGACCATGGAAACTGCTACTTCATGAAACTGGATGTCATGTGAGAGGAATTGTGACGGTAAATCCACCCAGTAATAACGAATTTGAATAAAAAACAGTAAGTTTAGTGAAATAAAGTAGTCTGAACAAATAAGAATGAATCCTCCTTGTTACATGTACCGATGTTTTCATGTTATTGTTGAACAAAACGTTTTTATAAACATTTCCAGTATCTGGGCAAACCGAGAAGATTAATAGGACGTTTGCTTTGGAATTATAGCTTGAAATGTACATATATGCAGACTAAGACTAAAATAGGGATAAGACAGAACCTCTCACAAAACCTCATCAAGAAACTGTATCCCATCTACATAAACGCTAAATATTTACAAGAAATTAATATTTTGCAACATGGAGCTGAAAACGCAGTGCAGAGAATCTCGACGACTTTGACTCTTAAGACTTCGAGTTGAATATGGAAAGAAAAAAATGGAAAAGTGAAATGTTTAGGAATTGCAAAGTAATTGTGATAGGATGTCAACCAACCTCCGGGGCGAAGAACGTATGCATACTCAGCAAGAAGTCCTGGAGTAACAATTCGCCATTTGTGTTTTTTGTTTTTGAAATGTGGATCTGGGAACAAAAAGAATATTTTTGACAGCTGATGTTTCTTGAAATAGTTCGGGAGGTATTTCATGGCGTTAGACCGTAAACACGCCACGTTACAATATCCTTTAGACTCGGCGTTGCGTATTCTAAGTGCCTTGATTTTCTCTTGAACAAAATCCGAGACCTGAAAGATATCTCTCGATCTCAGACCAACGAAGGAGAGGTAAGTAGCCTAATGAAAAAAAAACTGACTGCACCTTTACACGTATTTCTAATCCAACCATGAGTGTTTCGGGATACATTGGGGACAGTTTCATCAGAAGACCACCGTACCCACATCCAACATCAGCGAACTCTACTTGACGACCATCAGCGTAGCTTCCGTACAATTTCCTCCAATCCATACTAAAACTCAACAACTCGACCACATCCCGTCTATAGTGCACAACAAAGAAATCGGACTCACTCACTAGGTGTCCGAGGATAATCAATATCGTGGTCGGAGTGCGGATTTGAATGTGCCCGCTGTCTGAAATGTTCGTTTAAAAGTGGTCACTATAAATCATGCTGGGTGGTGAAAATGAAGGTCAACATGGTTGCGGCGGGTGACGGAAGCTCACTCCAACCATTTGATATACTCCGCCAACCTCATCAACTGCGATGAAATGGACAATATGAGAGAACGCTTTGTTTCCATAGAATCAATATGAAAAAAAACCAACAAATACAAAATATGATGTGACACACTGTTCACGTTCAGGCTCCGAACAGGAAGCAATTTTAAACCTTCGTGGATTCTTTGAATGTGTAGAAGAAACCTAAGAAGAGCCAAACTATTTCCGTTTCGAAAACACCTTAGATTTCACTTTCCCCTTGCGGCGAAACACTCATGCTGCATGGCTAGCCCAAGGTGGGTGGCGACGAAGGACATAGGTGAAGAACGCGGATGCATCGAACGAAAACTGAACATACCGGTAGAACTTCTTCTGTGGGAGATCGGGAACTCCAGTTGTCATTCCCTCCTCGATCGCATGATCAACGCCAGCTATTCGTTGTTCAATCTCCATTGTCTACCAACTAAAAAAATAGGAACTCAGTCTAAGTTTAGCACGAATTTGCACAACGAGATTTATGTGGTTGTAACCAGGACTACCAACAGCCAATGAAAACAACAGACTGGAAGCCCTTTATTTTCAAAGACTGACAGTCGCTTCGCGTTATGACGTTTCACGAGAAATGAATATATTAAAATTTGGTAAAACAGCAGAGGAAGTAAAATGACATTAACAAGACGCATACACACAGATCACCAGTATTTGAACACAATTTGATGAGACCATAAAGCCACAATAAGCAACCGAAAGACAAGATTTTACACTGCAAATAAGAAAGGGTATTTATGAACTATTTAGACATCGCTTGTCCTACTAGAAGTTTACAACACATGCAGAGACAAAGGTAATCAACAAAGTAACGCTTGAGCAGTTTGTCTAGAAATTATATAGCAGTTTTACACTGCAAATAAGAAAGGGTATTTATGAACTATTTAGACATCGCTTGTCCTACTAGAAGTTTACAACACATGCAGAGACAAAGGTAATCAACAAAGTAACGCTTGAGCAGTTTGTCTAGAAATTATATAGCACTTAACACGTATGTACAACAACTGACCGAATTTGTAACTAAAGCAGCTTCACATATTCTTTCTGACCGGGACAGCGAATGATGATGGATCCTTGCTCGTCGTGACGAATCTTTGGGATGAAAGGCTTGGACGAATTGACCTTCAAGCTGCAAAAGAACACGCTGTGGAATTCCTTTGAAAAAAAAAAGAGGAAGGCAATGAAAAAGCTGCGCACCTTTCTTGTAACCGCTTAAGCGTTGTGGCACTTGGGTAGAACAGCTCTTCCGCTTCAAAATCGTACCATGTCGACCGCTCTAACTAAAAAAGTTTAAAAATAGAGCAATAAAAATGAAATGAAAGTCAAAATTAGGTAATCAGTTCGATTTGACTACTTGAAAGGAGCTTTTTGCCTTTCTCACTTTATGATTTCCCCGAAGTACGATTCGATTTCGGTATTCGTAAATCCACTAACAGGCCTGAGTCTTTGAAAAAAAGAAGGAAGAAAAAGCTGCATTTGTGAAAAGGCAACCATAACAAAATCACTCACCTCATTACAAGGGTTAATTAGCATTCCATCCGGTAGAGTTGTGAGCTTTATGGTCGCCAGGCAACTTCTATTCGTGCATTCCATGACATTTCTGCCATCCAAGCGCCCAGTATTAACAACACGAAAGCGTTTACAATGGCAGTGAGGGCACGGCTTCTCCAACTGGCTTGAGTTCTTTGAGTCCTGAATAGAGTTCGTACTACACACGATACAGAAGCTCAAGATTGACGCAAAAAGATCTTGGATCGACGAATCTTATCGAAGATTCACAGTAAAGGTGTAGTGACACGCTTTGATTACCATTCGAACAGTTCACAACCTAAATAACTGATGAGAACAACGGATTTCTTTGCATTCTGTTGCACTTTTACTTATTGTTCAATTCTCATGGTGATATCACCGACTTGCCCCCCCCCTCCCTTGATAGAAAGAGTATTTCCCATTACTTCGAAAGGGCACACTCGTCCTGTTTAATTTAGCATACTTTGTTCAATCATTAAGGCTACATGCGCGTGGTGCAGTGGTAGAAGACGCTGCAGACACCCGGAGGATCGATCGATCCTCGCCCAGGCCAACCAAGCCTTCCATCCCTCTAGGGTCGAGTAAATTGGTACCAGGCTTTTCTGGGAAGGTGAAAACACTGACTTGGTACAGCGGCTTGCCCCCGCAAGTCATTGTGTGGGTCAAATACGCATTCACCAAGTCTCTACGATCCTGAACTGGACACGAATGCGGCGGCGTGTCCTTCAGGGACTGATCAACGCTGACAAATTTGCCTTTCTCTGGATCCACTTACATAAGAACTGATTATTAGAAGAATACAATTTCATTAGATCGGTTATTCAGCACTGGCCATGTCTATGAGCTAAGGATGAGAAGTTATGAGCAGCTAGAAATTTCAGCCGGCTCCTATTAACTATGTGAGGATTATATCGAATTAGCATCTTTGATAATGGGAAGAGTAGAACAGCACTATCGCGCAAGCATAAACTACGAGGGAATTGGAAACTATTTGATGACACTGGGCCTACCAATACTAAATTTAAAATTTTCTAGAGGAGTTATCCATTTCAAAATGTAGGGAAAATATAACACATCGATCTGTTTGCATTAGTTCTTACCCACTGATAAAATGCACATTCACAGCGAAAATAACAAGTATTCCAATTCGATATATCACATTTTCTGATGTGTCAAACCACAAACCCAAAACTGACTTTACATGCTTCACTGCACATAACGATGAACCCCTCGCTGGGATGAATCGCCCTGCATAAGCGAAGCGCAGAAATTGATTGATGAACTGTTAATCATCGTAACGATGACAAAAGCGAGACAATCATCCCATGCAGAGATTCTCAAGTCGAAGTTTTAGTAATCAACAGACTACAGAGAACAAAAGGAGGAAGAACTGCTTGGAGAAAATAAAAAATAGATCACTTGTAAATAACAAACTTACAGAGGTGATTTTACCACGGATCAATTTTTTGCCTTTCGAGGGCTGACTTTCACCGGTTCGACTGGCAGATGGTGTAGTTGCACGAGGAACCTGCGACGGTGTCTTGTTTAATAGCTCCTGTAGGAGCTGCTCTTAAAAGAAGTTTCAAGAATCTTCTACTGACGAAAAAACAGAAATAGATATAAAACAGGAGACAACAATGTCTATCTGATGTGACACTGGTGATCATCATGAATTTTGATAGAGGTTGAACAAGGGCGATGAGCGAAACACTCAGGAAACAATCAAGGCTCAGACATATTTGTTCCATCTGGAAACGACGGTCAAGATCTATCAAAATTCATGGTTACTGGCTGCAAGAAAGTGGCAATCAGACTCCTTCAAAAACTGTTTACAGCCTCTAGGAACTAGATCTACCGCGTATAACTCGTCTGATACTTATATAGAAATATTCATTCACATCTCTAGAACTGTAAAAACTCACCGACTGTCTTCTTGCCCTCTTTGCCTACATGGAGGACTTCCAGACGGGTTAATTTGCGAGTCATGCGGTATGGGAGCAATCTCGACCTATCAAACGACGTTAGAAGTAGGACTTGAGAGCAATTCACAGCCACCTTTTCAGGTTCTTCTAAGCCGACGTCGAATTCCATCACGGAGTCCATATTACTGAAAAAACGAAAGTACTAGAAAGAATACCTTTAAGACACAGTTGAACATATAGTTTATGGGTCAGTGGAGAACAGACCTATCTATAAGCGCAAGTGAAGCTCCAGAAGAAAAGGGATGTCACTAGATTGAAACAATAAATAGGTTATATCATTTTGCAGCACTTTATTTGTGAGCAGAAACCTCGGAGGAGAATGCAAACTTCCGTGTCCGATAAGCTTTGATAAAGCATCCTAATCTAAATTTCTTATACTTACACGGTTTGATCACTACGGCGCCGCACAGCAGAAAAACGTCAGTGTTCAAATTCCATCAGGATTAGGAAAAAATACCGGCAGTCAAGAACTAGCCCCAAAAACCAAAACTAGACTTTGCTGGTAACAGAACGAGGTAGAGGAAATGGACAGACACCCAGAGACAGAGAAACCTGCACTCCACGTTATCAACATTGATCAAAAACCTCTTGTCGTACGCAAAATTTACTAGGACAACTCGTCCACAAAAAATTTCATCGCACGGCAAAGGAGCGCAAAAATACGCAGGTCGAGCACGGAACAGTTGCGCCGCAGAAAATTGGGCGGCGCTCGGCGACATGTGGACGAGATCGCAGTCCGCCGGTTCACGAAGAACTGCACGAGCCGAAGATCCATCCTACTCTACCTATGCAAGCCTGTGCGCGGAGTTCTGAGCTACGTCGATAATCGAAGATCACAGAGCGAGGTTGTCAAAGATCAGGTGGGGTGGACACGAACTGCGATTCCTTAACGACAGTTGGAAGAGATCCGTTAGTGATTGGATTCCACTGGACGTCAGAGGAACACCAGGTTGCTCACCTTGCGCTGGTCGGACTTCTTCGTCAAATCCATGAACGACCAATTCGAAGCTCTTCGTGTTCCTCGAGCGAGCAGGACCCATTGGTCTACCATGGCACGCGACAGGGACGAATGGAGACGTTACTGGCGCCCGCTCGAGCAAATCGATGGTGAATGGAACCACGAAGGATCGGCGCAAAACGGCTGTAATTTGAGAAACGCCATCAGACGCTAAATGGAAACGTCAGATAGACTTCCTGGGTGAAGTTTAAGGCAAATCAACGAGCAACTGTACGGCGTGTGATGCAAGTTATCTTCGAAAAGCGGTTGTTATATGAGAAACATCAGACTCGTATTCGACGTCCCACTCTCCTCGGTGCAGTTCTAGCCAAATTGGAGATCCTGGAGGCACTTTACCTGCCTAGAATGTGTCTTGAGCCGACAATGGAAGGAACTGAACTTCGCAGTACTGGGTTAGCGCTAGCTAGGAGTGCTGACTTCATGGAGCGGAACTCGGTCGAAAGGATTGGCACGAACCAACTTTTGGCGTTGATCTAAATGAGCTGTTCAGAAGGTTTATCACGATTCTGGCGTATGTTTCCCGAATTTCGGCCAAAGACCACTCAATCGTTGATTAGAGTGGTTGGGGCAGAACTGCCGAATTGACAAAAGTTTCGTTTAGGTAGCTTATCTAGGGTACTGTCGATCCAACTCCTGGATTTCGATTGATCAAGATAGGTGCAGGTGACTATTACAATGCTCCACTAACCTCACTTTCCTTCTCTTAATTGTATTTACAGTCTTCTGGGATCAGCTCCCATACAGCTTTATTAAGCAAAGTTTCCAGTAGGCTGGTGGGTCTGAAAAGACCACCTCAACCTGTAGTAATGATGAAAATGATATGACACCTCACATTTTTGAATACAAATAGTCGAAACTAAAAGGAATAGTTTAGGTAAGTTTCAGAACTTCCGACTTCTGAATTGAATCCATAACCTAACATGTGGTGGTTGTTAGTCATTCACGAAGCAGCGTTACGATGGGTATAAATAAGCAAACCCTCTTCTTTAACTTCAGATACGATGTCATTTCCACAAGACCATATCTGAGCCCTTATCTTCAATGGACGGTGGCACTGCACTGGAACGATGGAAACCACTCACAACATCAGCGCAATATTCGAGGAAGACACCACAACCTTCTGCCTCGCGGAGCTCTCATGATCTCGTTTTATAGCTCGAGACTCCTGCTTCGAAGAGAAGCTTTGGTTGGGACGGGCTCCTATGACAGAAAATTCTGCCTTTCTCGAAGCTGTCGCTGCGAATCCAGAAAAAAAAACACTCGTGCTCTTGCGAGGAGACTAGGCTAAGTGGACTGAGCTTGGACGTCCGTCCGACAGCACCTGGTTCACGGGCATTCACTGGTCAGTCTCCCCTTCTCCGCTTTCTTGGAAACAGCTCTGAAAAAGCATAGGTAGGTAATATGAGAGGAGGAAACCTGGTCTCTTTAAATCACGCAGCGCTGTCGTGCTGCTCTTAGCAGAAGCGCTTTTACGGAGGCAAAACCGGAAGAACAAGTTAAGAAGATTCTCCAATGCTGCTTCTGGCACAGGGCAGGAATGATGTACAAGAAGATGATATCGAAAGAGGACATGGTCTTTGCTGTCGTTATAGCAATTCCGCTCTGGAAACCTGCGGAAGCAGTTCGAGAAAAACGGCCGAGAGTACATTCGGTGCACACTCGCAATGATGCAGCAGGACCCTATGTCGATAAAGGGACTAGTAAAAATTTAAAGAAATGAGGTTGGCACACGATTTTACAATAATCGTATTACTTTTATACTGTCCCCTCAAGCTACCAATTACCATCCTTCCATGTTGCTTTTTAGCTGAAAAAAGGGTGACCAAAGTCGTTGATGACATACGGGCAGTCAGCGACTTCTTTGGCTTCCAGCCTGCTCAATTCTGCAAGTTGAAGATGGCTGACCTACCTATCGGGGACATCATGGTTCTCACTAACAATGGTGATAAAATCGTGGAGTAAAATGCACTGTGAACTGAATAAGGAAACCAAAAAATAGTAGGCGTCAAACGGCTCCAGGCTTTCTTACCACCCTATATCTCACGAACTGCTGGACCTGAAATCAATCTAAGCTGATATTTCGAAAGAGCATCATTGAATAGTCATGAAAGGCTATAAATGAGCAGTTCAAGATTGCCAATAAGCTGTAGATCTTATTGAACGAAAATTTTCATACCCAAAAAATGTGAAAAATTTCGAGACTTTACTTCAAATTAAAATCGATTGACGAAATTGCACCAAACTTGAGGGTTTCTCTTTTCAAGCTTGGTAAGCATCCAACGTTGGGCTTTCATATTACATTTGACGGGGGAGGGGTGGCTCTTTCAACGTCTGACACTACCAATTGGACAAAGATTCCTCTTGGTTTCGACTATCTTAATTCGAAGTGACCGGAACATCAGTATGCTGATGTCAGATTCGTGATCGGCACTCTTAGTAACACTTCTAAGCGGAGGGTGAAAGATATTACGGGAAAAGATCCGTCTGATGAATTGTGTCATATGTTTGAAATGCATCTTCGCTGTTTTTAGTGTCGTGCCGTGAAAATAAAAGTGAGAAGAAAAGACGTCTCTTTGTCTTGCGCACCTTATTGGACCTCGCCATGGTGTACAGGAAGTCGCCCAAACCTTCTAAAGTTTCCGTGATTTGTTAGACAGTTGTGCTTGAGCTGATCAGTTCTTTTGAATTGCAAATAGATTCTCAGTTTCCTCCTAATTGTTTCAGGAGTTGTGTGTGTTTGAGTTTTTGTTTGTCTTTTCTCATGTACTGGTGAGAGAGGAGATAGCCTTTTAATAAGTTAGGGCTGACAATGTTGGTTGTCTGTCTTGAAAGTACACATTTCAAAATGAGATTTTTATGTGAAGGAACGTTGATGTGAGGACATGTGCGGTGCTTCCTTTGTTGTGGAGAACGCCATCCAGAGACTAAGTGGGCTCAATTATCCATTTTGAAGAAACACTTCGACTTTTTTTACCTTCAACACATGAAGGCCACATGTGGCGAACTCGAAACCAGCAAAAACGGACCGAAGTTTCTCATCATTTAATATCGGAACCGATCTGATAAAGATGGTGCTGAGGAAGCGTGCTTCTTGGAGGATTTCCGTGTAGTGGACAACTGATGTAGTTAAACAATATTTTTAATGATGTGATTAATCATGATTCAACCAAAATTTGTCGTCAGATTCCTTGAATTGCGGGTTTCAATCTTGATTCAGGCCTATCTCACCATTTTGCTTTCCTCATCAAGGATCCTCTCCTGGAACTCGTAGATCGAGAAGTTCAAATTGTGGTATAATAAAAGAAAGGAATCATATACCATTTGGTCAAGTTCATCGTCGTGGTGTCCTTTAGGGGCGCGAGGAAGCTGCGCCGATAGAGCAACAGAGAATAATCTCATTTCTCTTTTCTTTCTAAACGTATCAAATATCAACAGCGGCGATAAATCGAGATCGGCTACTGCTATGAACAATCGTGAAAGGGTGTGTGACTCACCTTTCTGATTTCGTTTTGGAAGCGAGTGAGCTCTGGAACGTTGGAAATCTCTTTTCATTTCTTACATTGTCGATTAAGATAAGAAGGGTTACGACTTTGGAGTAAGATTTTCTCGGAGGATTTGTAGTACAACTATTGATAAAGTAATAAAACAGGTACGGATGTACAGGGTGTCTCAAAAAAATGTACCTCCTGTTTGAAATGCCATAACTTCGGCAAAAGTGAACTAATCGAAACGACCCATTGCTTGAATGAAAGCTAAGAAAAGAGAAAATTTTCTGATATGTGCCTGGTGAGGATTGCGCCATGTACTCGACCGAGGCCTCAGATTTTGGACCTGATTGATAGTGCATGGGTTATATGCTTGCTCTAATTTGGTCTTAAATGGGCGATATTGCTGCTACGAGTTACTTCTAAGGCAGTAAACATATCGACTTGCCGCAGCTTTTGGTTAAGCATGGAACAACATCAATATCGATCAATAATTGTAACCACTGTTCGAGAAGCTAAAACTCTTCCAACAGTGATGCAATCATAAGAAAGTAATTTAGAATAATGTAAAATGTATTACCCATGAAGATTGCGCCATACATCTCTCCAAATCGTCGGATTCTAGACCTGATTGAAAGTTCACGGATAACATGCTTGTTCTACTTTGATCGCAAACAGGTGATATCGCTGATACGCGTTTCTCTTGATGCAGTAAACATAAAAACATCAAAACATAACAAGTTTAACATGCACTTTAAGATGCATTTGCACAATACGACAGTGTCTTTTTATTCAGATCAAAATGAACACTCAGTGATTGATAGTGATGCTAATCCGTCTCTAACCGAAAGCTGAGTTGTTTTGTTCGCTGCTCCAAGTGCAACGCAATGACATGACCTGTTTGCGACCAAAGTGGAACAAGCATGTTATCCGTGAACTTTCAATCTGGTCTAGAATCCCACGATTCGGAGAGATGCATGGCGCAATCTTCATGGGTCATACATTTTACATTATTCTAAATTACTTTCTTATGATTGCATCTGTGGTGGGCTATTCCTCACCACGTTAGGGTTTCGCTTCTGTGCGAACAAGGTGGTTCAGTGGTATGTTTATTGGGGTGGCCAGCCTCGCTGGTCCACCAAGTCAAACCAGAATATAACAACACTCCGGACAACCTCGGACAGTCGGCGGGCGGACCTCTCCGAAGAGGGTCCGCCCTCACATATGCCACCGAGGGGTCGCGGATCGCGACACTCCCCCGGGGCCAAAACAAAACAACATTATAACAAATATATCACTTCAACGAAGATCGGCCGTTGTGAAGAAGTAGCCCATGTCGCATTGTTCGGATGGAGTTGTTGGTGATTTGAAGTCGGATTGTAGTTGTGGAAGTTGGTGGATGTAGTGGCAGTTGGTCGAAAGTAGTTGTAGGAGTTTCTCGGAAGTAGTTGCAGTACATTGACGTCGGAGTAGTTCGAAGGTGAAAGTAGTAGAGTAGTCGGCAGCGAGTTTTTCAGAACTTTCGCTTTTTAAAGTTCTTCTGCACGTGCAGCGCTTTTGCTGGGCACAACAAGGCATTGTGTGGTTGGCGGCAGATTCCGCACACCACTTTGCAATCCTCGCCGTGTTCCGGCTTCAAGCATTGGCCGCACAGCCCCATTTTCGACACCTGGAACGTGCGGGCATACGTACCGGGATATCGAGGGCAGCGGCCGCTAGGGTGGGAATCGAGGTTTTCCGCTAGCGTGCAGAAAATGCACGCTGATTTGGGAGTTGTTCTCTCCACAAAAGCGGTCAATGCAGGTTTCAAAGCATTGAACTCCTCCATGAATACGCCCACAGCGGCGAATTTAGCCAGAGAAGCCTCGATGTTGTCAATTTTCGCATGAATATCAGCGAAGAACTTGTCCAACTTTAGATGGACATGGTCGCATTTGTGGTCGAGGGTTTTCAGCAGCTCTGTATGCAGAAGGTCGGCGTCTAGGAGAGGTTCGTAGGTAGCCATTTGTATCTGACGATGACTTTCTTGAGTGTGGCCGCCTTTTATGCCGAATCTTTGTTTATTTTTTCTGCATACGGTTTATTGCACTGCGACTCCGCCTCTATTACTTTGAGAACACTCCGCCCACTTCGGTGAGTGCAAGATTATGGGATGAATAACTAGTTATATAAACTATCGTTATATAGAGGTGCAATGATTATCCAGAAATTTTATTCTTGGAAATATTTCTCTTTTGGCATTTCACTGATGAGCCTGTCGAACGCGTCGTATAAGTGACACGACAGAGGTCAAGGTCACCCACACTGCCTGTAGCACGTAGCACATGCCTCTGCCTACCCACAGGGTGATAATTGCCAGTGACCTCACAAGGGCGGCGACCGCAAGAGGGCCGCATAGGTAGGTTATGCCCATTATTAGTGTTAGCGCGACTGCTGACGCGGCCGCTATTCTCCACTTTTCTCTGATTACATTCAGAATTGGTTTCATATCTGGGAATTTCAAATCTTTTAACCAATGTAGAGGTTCTGATACATAGATTTGCTTGTTGCTCAATATATCTATATTCTCCCTCCTTTCGTGGAACAACAGCGTTCCAGTGATGGAAAATCTTTCCGATTTGCCATCGCAAATTGTTAGGCACTGTTTGTGTACCAACGCGTTTGAAAAATGGAGGCTCACAACTCTAGCTTTATTGGAGCTATCGCATTCTAGGGAAAATGCTTGTTCTTCGCACTGAATTACCATCTTTGTTGGTAGTTTAGTTTTGCACGATATATACAGATGTGCTCCTTCTAAGCAATCGTAGCATCCAACTAGTTTTTCAAACGCGAGCTCGCATGATTGGTCGATTGTGAACTGGCTAGTGTTCATCAGTGCTTTTGATTGTACAGTCACAAGCACTTCAGCTTCCGTAGAATACATGACAAGATCTTTATCCATGGTCTGTATTACGGTACTGGGAGTATTTATTGGTAGCGTGTTAAATACACCCGATCGAATATGAGCGATTGATTCTTTGGGGCACTGACAACCCGATAAAGATCGCGTATCTTGACATATGCATTGAAAATCAGTAACACATTTACTGAAATCTTTCGATGCTATTTCCTCCGTAGCACATTTTACGGGTAGCTTGTAGTTCTCGGGAATAACAAAAGAGTCTTCCGAACTTAAAATGAATCTTCTGTTCATATACGTTGATACTGGTTTTTGAACTGAAATGACTGTCATTTCGAAGCCAGAAATCACATGCTTGACGTACGGTTGTAACGTATGCCTGCTCTTGTTAACTCTGCCAAGAATTGTAGTTTCGATGTCTATCGTAACAACTGGCGTCCACTCCTCACATGATACCACCGTATAAACGGTTTTCGTTTGCGGTATATGGACAAACCTGTGGAATGAGCAGGAAGGCATGGGTAGAAGACACCCACACATTATTCCGGAGCATGACGACATTGCGCATGTTGCATATCCTGGGTATATGCTAGTTTGGTTCAACTCTGGAATTACTTTGTATCTATCGAACTTTCCACAGTAACCGCTGGAGCATGATCCCATCCCAGGACAGCGTTGTGTCTGGTATTTTCTGGAGACTGAATCTCTTGTGAAATATTGCGATACTTGAGCGCATGTAAGCTTTATAGGGTGATAAAAAAGCTTTATCGTTCCAACGGTCTTGTTACCAAGATTTATTTGAATACACAAATTTGAATTCAGTCTGTTAAAGCTGATTTCTTCGTTGTATTCATAGGTGCATTTCTCCCTTTGTGTGCATACCAGGTTTACTGTATGTCGCACAAAACCATGCTGACACATTAGTGTCGGTTGGATGCAAAGCACTATTATGCAACCAATAATAATCGTACTGCGCAGTGGTCTAGGATTGAATACATCGAGCGGTACATGGATAGAGTTTGTATGCTCTATATTCTGAGAGCTCACGCATATTTTCTTCGTTGCTATCCATATACATGTAGTCGCCATAAGTATTATTATCATGACCAAGTACATAATAATGAATACCGAGATGATTGCTCCTTCGGGCCAACAATGTGGGTTACCCAACAGGCCCTTTGACAGCAACTTCTGAGCGTAAACGCAGAAGTCTGGCGGGTGGCATTCCTCGGATATTACGGTAATATTATCCGCTTGCCGCCACCTCAAAGTCACTCTTGTGCGTGCTTCTAGTGGTGACACAGGAAGGTAAATCAGCTGTTCTTCCAATTTGCTGGAGAACTCTTGACAAATGTTATCAAGGCATATTTCGCTTGAGTTTTTGTGAATCGGAATATCGACTTTCACTACTCCGTTGATACACTGTATCCGGCCACCAGAGTTTGTATACGCCATTGCTGAATTGATGACGCATGAAATTACAAACATCAAACCAACGAAATTTGAATTTCGGCCATGATACTGAGGAAGATAATTTTTCATATCTTCACAGTGGTGGGTATGGTTTTCTGTCGAATTCGACGTTTCTTCCATATGATCCTCTTCCAGGCTACGTTCGAATGCCTTTATGACCTCATACGCTCGCGTTTTGGCTTGCCGCTGAGGACCAGTTCGCGGTGGAGGTGTCAGCAATTGGTTGGTTTCATCAGCGCCGGAATTAGGATATTGAGTGTCAGGAATACTGCGCAGTTCCAGAGGATATAACTTGCCTATTGGCTTTTGCAGGACATGCTGATTGGGCATCCGCACTCTGACAGTTCGTATTTGACCGTCTGCGCTTCGAACAATATTTTCAATTCTGCCATATGACCAATTTCCACGCGGTATGAGTTCTTGTTCTATGAGGACTATCTCGCCTATCTGTGGGAACTGACGAGACACACTTCGTCTCTGTGCTCTCTTGTTCGTCTGGGAATCTCTTAGCGCTGTTAGGTAATCGAGGCTCCATTTTTCCCAGAATTTGGAAGACGTTGTCTCCGAAAACATCAGTGCTTCCTTCACTTGAGCCGCAGTTTGTATAAGCTCCGGATCATAGGATGGATCCAACTCTTCTGACTCAATTTGGCCACATGGAATTGAAAATCGCACGTTTCCGCGTAGAAAATCAATCGGCCTCAGTGGTATTTCACTCAGATCACTGTTGTGAATCTTCGTTATCGGCCTTGTATTTAGAACTGCTTCTATTTTGGCCATTGCGGTACAAAGTTGTACGAAAGTCAGCCTTTTTCTACCGAAAGTCTTTTGTAGCGCTCTTTTTACCGAGCCTACTAGTCTCTCCCATACGCCTCCCATCCAGGGGGCTCCAGGTGGGTTAAACACCCATTTTATGCCTTCTGTGGCACAGTAAGACATTACTGTATTCTCTCTGTTTTCATCGTCTTCGAACAGCTTCTGTATAACTTTTTGACCAAGTTTGAAATTGGTTCCACAGTCTGATCTGACGTATTTGGGAACGCCTCTTCTCGAAACGAAGCGAATAAAGCTGCTCAAAAACGCACCTGTTGTCAGGTCTTCAACGACTTCTAGATGTACTGCCCTAGTCGTTAAGCACGTATATAAACAAACGTACATTTTTTCACGGGTCACGCTCTCGATTGGTCCCATGAAGTCACATCCGACGTTTTCGAATGTTTTTGATACAATCACGCGATCTTTTGGCAATGGCGCCATTTCTGGTAGTGCAAATGGTAAACCATGACATCTACGACAGACCACGCATTGCCTTGTATAGGCCTTTATTATGGCTGATGGGCGCGGTATCCAGAATCTTTGCCGGATTAAGGTCAAAATCTGTTCCTTGCCGCAATGCGCGTTTTTTATATGAGTGTCAGCCACAATTAACTTGGCCAGATCCGATTTGTACGGTATGAAAATAGGTGATTTTGTATCCTCAGGAATGCAGGCGTTTTGTAGCCTGGAGACGTACCGTATTATGCCTAGTTCGTCCATTTTTAGCTTCTTCTGAGGATAGCGCTTTTGCAAATCGTTTATTTTATATCCGCTCTGTTCTTGGATAATTATTACGCTCTCGGCTGCCGCAATGTCTGATGCGGTAATTGGAGAACCAACGGAGAACTTGCGCAATAGTGTCGTCTGTATATTGATCGACCTGTTATTGTTAGTGCTCTGCACCCATTTATGCAGGCCCTTTCCTATGAGAGCTACTACTCTCTTGGCAACTGTCAATCGAGATATTCTTTTCAAATCGATTATTTTCTCGATTTTATTTGCTGGGCAGTTTTCACTTATTTCAACAACTGCTATAGGTGCTTCCATATCTGACTCATCGGCTTGTTGTTCCGTGATGCAGTCTATATGTGTCAGCGGCCAGTTTTCAGGTGTTTTTTCTAACCACCTTGGTCCGCGTAACCAACTGTGATTCGACCAATTCGTAGCCGAAAGTCCTCTCGTCCCCGCATCCGCAGGATTTTCTGCGGTAGGAACGTGGTAGAAGTTCACTTTCATGTGTTTCTTTCGGAGAATTTTCACCACATTATCAATTCTCTCCTTCTGGTTTGCCACAAATACCGGCAATTTACGTGAAGATTTTATCCACGCTAGGGCAACCTTTGAATCTGTAATAATGTTCACCTCTTTGATAAGACTCAAAGAGTTATTACAGATACTATTACAGAGGCGTACTCCCATAAGAATTGCTAGTAATTCTAGCCTCGGTATAGTCTGTTTACTCTTCTTAGGAGTTAGTTTAGTCTTTCCGCTCACTAAAGAGCTAACTTTTGATGTGTCATCATGCCTCAAGTAGCAGGATGTCGCCATCGCGATTTCACTGGTGTCACAGAATGCCCATAGGCTGCATTGTGAGGTGTGAACCGGACCGCTTACCAGGGCGCGAGGTACGCTCGCGGCGACATTGCTTATGGCGCTGCATGTCCTTATCCAGCGAACGCTAAGTTCTTCTGGTATCATCTCGTCCCAGTTCACATTACAAGAGTAGATTTCTCTCATTAGATGCTTCAACTTTACTAGCAGTGGAGCCGCTAGTCCCAATGGATCGTAGATAGAATTAAGTTGACTGACCACTTCTCTTTTCGTCAACCTTTCTTTGAACTGCACATCGGTTTGAATGGAAAACTCATCTTTCACTGTATCATACCGTACTCCCAGCAGTTTTATTTTTCCATCTGGAGCTCTGTCACACGGTGGTATTCCTCTGTTGACAGCTTCACTGTTTGAGACATACTCTCTGAGGTTCATTCCAATTTTGGCGAACATTTCTTTTGATTTTCTGTACTTGGCCAGAGCTTCCTCAGGTGTTGAAGCTGTCAACAATATGTTGTCTACGTACAGATTATCGACCATTTCGTCGGCCAGTTGATCGTTTTGCGACTTCAAATAAGTTACAATCGCCATATTAAGGATGCTCGGAGAGGCATTTATTCCGAAGGGTAACCTTTTGAATCGGTATTCGGTTATGTTGCTCCTGACAGCTGGACGATCAACGTCGTTGAGCCACAAAAAGCGGCAGAGATCTTTGTGCGATTCGTCAAGTCGAATTTGCGTAAATGCCGCTTCGATATCGCATATAAGTATAATATTACTTGATCTACTTGTAATGAGAATGTCGTGAATCTTCTTGACAAACGACTCTCCTTTGAAAACTACGTCATTCAAAGATAGTTCTCCTTTCTTTTTCGAGGAGGCGTCGAATACTATACGTAGCGGTTTCGCTTTTTCAGGTCGCCAGACTCCTGAATGTGGCATATAGTATTTTGAAAGTGATGAGTTGTCGGATGTTACTTCTTCGATTACATCACTAGCTCTGTAGTCGTTGATAATCTTACAGTACCACGATCTTAGCTCGGAGTTGGTCGATAATTGGACCTGGAGTGCCATTAGCCGTCTGGCCGCGACTGGATAGTTGTCGCTAAGGTCGGCTACGTTTTCCTTAAGCGGAAACGGTGCGACAACATAACCACTCTCGAATGATATTGACTTGGCATACTGTTCTAGGTAATTATTTGCTTTTTCGTCTTGAGAGTTCTCCTCTGAAGATATACCTAGACTTTCGAGTTCGAAGAGATTTTTCAGCATTTCGTTTTCACTTAAGTCAGTGACAGCTGTCATATAGTATAAAATCGGTTTTATGGTCTCAGCTTCTAAGCAACCTCGACCATATATTGTCGGTCCGAAAATGGTTCTCGCCATTCGTAAACCTGACGGTAATACCGTACTCTTGTGGTCAAGTACCAGGTTGTAATAATAGTCCAAACCCACCAGAATATGTGGAATTTGGTATTCACCACGAAGCTTCGGGTTACATATGTGAATCTCATTTTCTCTCAAAAATGCCTTGTCAACGTTAACAAGTTTGACTGATGGGAAGGCATTAGTGATCACTGGCTTAGTATAGACTTGTAGGTCAAATACTGTTCCGTAAGCATCGCTTATTTTTATGCTCACACAGTTGCTTTCGAACTTTTCGGTATGTCCTCCCAGACCTGACATTGTGAATTGCTCGGTTTTGTGGGACGGTAATCCGAAGAATTTGGCTGTTTCTTCTTTGATAATTGTCTTCTGTGCTCCTGTGTCAAAGAAGAAGAGCACTTGTTCAAATTGTTTTGAATTGTGATTCCAAATGCTCCCTAGTGCGGTCATAAGCACGATTTGTTCGCGATTTGGGTGCACATGTTCTTGGCTGTATACTTCTAAGTCGGCATTGGCGGCTTTTGACGAGTGTATATTCGCCTGGTGAGCATTATGGCGCTGATCGCTCTGATGATTGCGGCCATTGTCTCTGTGCGGCCGTTGTTCTGTTGTTGGCCGCCGTGGCCCAGATTGATTGCCAATAAATGGACGGTTTACCCGGCTGGCATCCTTTTGTTGCGGGGGATCAGAGGATCCCAAACACAAACTTTTATTGTGTGCTCGTCCGCAGTGAGAACAATTGGGCTGAGAACATTCGAAACTATTATGAGCTTCGGTAAAACATTTCCAGCACAGTTTTTTCTCTTGTACAATATTCCTTCTTTTCTGAATATCAGAAACCATCCTGCAATATGGAGCAGTGTGGTTGGTTTGACTGCAAAATATGCAAGAACGCGAATTTTGCCTGGAATCATCAGTAAATTGATAATTCCCTCTTTTTGCCTCTTCTGGCCGAGATCTATTCTTGAGTCGGGCTTCAAGGAACTTCTTGGCAGTTATTTCCTTTTCGATCTCCTTCATTACATCATTGACGGAGACTTCTTCTCGGTCTTGAATGGATATTAGGACGTTTTTCACAACGTTGTAAGGAAATTTCTGCAGAATTTTCTCCGTCCACAGTGCATCTTGGATGCAGCGAATATCATGCCCCGCAGAAACCATTTGGTTGATTAGCATTCGAATTTTATCGAACACTACAATACAATTTTCGGCAGTGTTATTCGCCGATCGCATATCAATTAACTTCTGAACTATTTTTGCTCTGTTCACGGGTTTATTCCCGAATTTTCGCCTTAGTTCTTCCGTCATCCACTTATAATTCTGTGGTATGAGTTGTATGCCTTTTATGGCCATTTCGGCTCTACCTCTAAGTGCGTCTTTAAGCAGGAGCATTTTCTCTACAGTGCTCAACACTTTGTTTTCATGAACAAGTGTCTCAAAGACCGCCCAAAATTCGGGGAATTCTTCATCATCCCCATAGAAGCGAGGTAAATCCATTTGTTTGGGTTTGAGTGTACGACATGTGATACTCTCTCGGTCGTACTGACCTTCCGTGGCATCATCTGATAGCCACTGAGCCAATTCGGGGTCAAATGCCTGACTACCCTGGCTGCTGCTTTGTTCGGGTTGCTTACCATTGATTTTAATGGTATGACCCAACTTTTGAGGGTGAATGTTCAACGCCGAGGCCAATTTTCCGGCTTCATTGCGATATTCATTCACAAGGGCTTCGAGTACGAATATAGTGTCATTCGCTTTAGCTATTGCTTCGCTAAATTGGCTGTCGTTCTCGATTTCTTCGACTTCACTTATGAGTTCCTTTCTGTTCTTTTTGGACTCTTCGAAGGTGTTTTCCAGTTTGTCTACCAATTGCTGGAGACGATCTCTACTGGATATTATTATTCGTATACCGCCTGATATCAAATTAATAGCCGTACAGAACTCTTCGTATTTTTTGCTGTCTTCACCAGTAGGGCTCAATCCTTCCGTGTAGGGTTGATACTTGGCTATCAGCTTTTGAAGGCTCTCTGCACTATACTTGATTGGTTTTTTATGAAAAGTTAGCGACATTATTTGTCCCTTTAGAGTAACTATGACTCCACTTTTCTTTCACGCTGGTGAGCGTTTATGCGTAACTCTTGTACGCGTGAGCAACTGCTCGTTTGGCTCGTCCAGGTCTCTTTAATGAGACGGGACTACAATCGGCTTATCCGATGTGCCAAAAGTTGACGCTGGTGTGCGTCTATGCCTGCGTAATTATTATACGCGCGAGCAACTGCTCGTTGGCTTGTCCAGGCCTCTTTGATGAGACGGGACTATTGGTCAATGCACAAAAATTGTGCAAACCTCAAAAATATTGTGCAGGCCTTTTCCCGGCCGATGCACCAGAAATTGTGGTGGGCTATTCCTCACCACGTTAGGGTTTCGCTTCTGTGCGAACAAGGTGGTTCAGTGGTATGTTTATTGGGGTGGCCAGCCTCGCTGGTCCACCAAGTCAAACCAGAATATAACAACACTCCGGACAACCTCGGACAGTCGGCGGGCGGACCTCTCCGAAGAGGGTCCGCCCTCACATATGCCACCGAGGGGTCGCGGATCGCGACAGCATCACTGTTGGAAGAGTTTTAGCATCTCAAAGACTGGTTACAATTATTGATCGATATTGATGTTGTTCCGGGCTCAACCAAAAGCTGTGGCAAGTCGATATATTGACTGCCTCAGGAGTAACTTATAGCAGCAATATCACCTGTTTACGACCAAAGTAGAGCAAGCATATAACCCATGCACTATCAATCAGGTCCAAAATCTGAGGCCTTGGTCGAGTACATGGCGCAATCCTCACCAAACACATGCCATCGAATTTCCTTTTTTCTTAGCTTTCATTCAAGCTATGGCACGTTTTGATGGGTTAACATTTTTCAAAGTTATGGTATTTCAAACAGGAGGTACATTTTTTTGAGACACCCTGTATAAGAAGATTAACAACCAAATTTCTACTCGAGAAGAATCCAAAACAAGTGAGAATCATCTTGTTGTTAGTTCTCTTCAAGAAATGAAAACCCGAAAGGGAGAGACGTTGCTCAGATCATTTTGTTCGATTCTGATTAGGAAACAACTGCGTTTTTTGTTGGTCTGTCGTATGTGATCCCTTTTATGTATGTTCTTGAAAAAGGATGTGAGAATGTTGTTGAAATGGTTGAGATTGCCTCATACGTGGGTCAGGTTTTGTGAAATTTGGTGCATTCCGCAACAACAACACTCCGAGTAGAAACATATTCATAAAGTCTTTCACAGTGTTTTCTTGCTTTTCTCTTATTTGTTTTTTTGCTTCACATACCTGAGTCTCATCAACCGTTTTCGGCTTAGAACACACAGGCTTTCGAGCACGTTTTCCTTCCCGGGACGGTTGCTAAATCAGATTCAAAGCAGGCAGAGCTTTATAGTAGCAATGAAGACTTCTTTTTGGCGTGGGTCGGACCACCCTTTGCGGAAATTGCCGTAGGAAAATGAGGTCTATAGTTCAACAATTTTCAAGTTCTCTTGTCTTCAAACCTCGGCGTCAATAGTAATCTTTACAAGTTTTGTCCTCCATGATTTCATAAAATTATACGAATTTAAATGTAATACGTAATATGTTATTGGGTTCTCAACAAAGTTCTGACCTTATACTTGAAGCGCCATAACTCGGTTGAAATCCAATTTTTTCCCTTGATTTGAGCACTATTCGAAAGAGTACATTCTTCTCTATGTAATAAAAGCACTATCAAGTTTGCCACTATCTCACATTCTGAATATCTTAATGAAGTAAAATTTTCGACGCCGTGTTGGTATTCGGACCCTTTCCTCCGAGTGTGAGTGTTGTGGGTTCGTCAAGTGGAATGATTGTTATGGAGCCATTTCCCCATTGATTTCTTTGATCTCTAACCTGCGAAAAACCGACATTTTTCTATGATAAGGAGAGCCTTGCACATTTTTTTGCATAACTACGAACCTTCTAACAATAAGACCGTTGTCGTATGCTGGTGCGCCGAATGAGGTTAGTAGGTGGATCAGATTTATTAATGGTCTAACGTTTCGACTTTTGTAACATCATGCCGAGGTTTCAAGGAGAGAGAACTTGGAGACCTTCTAAGTCTTTTAACAGTCAGATTTCTACTACTGGATGGCAATGGTGATGCTGTAAAGCACTGCAGCAATGGTGGTGTGCCTTTTGTTTCTTACTCTTGACTGAACGATGAACAAAGAAGTGCAAATCGAAACATTTTTTTAAATTTTTGCTATTTAATTGCATCATAGGACGCGCACCAACCAAGACGAAAGTAAAAAAAACATGAATGAATACCATTAGCGAAAGAAAGTGAAGAAAAAGAAAATGATTATGATGAACCTCACAGTGGGTATGAGGCGCGATGAAGACAAATACAGGGTGGCAAAAAATTACGTGCGCCATAAAAAGTGTTCATAATTCTTCTTTCTTAAGACATTTGCCCAAAAAAAGTTATTCATATCCAAGAACAGAGCATGAAATTTCATAGTTACCGAATGTTTTCAAAGTGGCTGGCTTCAGTTTTTATACAAATGGTATTTTATTATTTCATGAAATCGATGGTGCGCCGCAAGTAGTAATTTTCTATATTGTTTCATATTTTGATCAGCTCTTCTCACAATCTATCCAAATTTCGGATTTTGGACTTCTGAGCTTTCTTCTGTAATCACTCATACGGGTAAGTCCAACGGATTCAGTTTAAGGATGTTAAAGGGCTACAGACCCGTAGACGAAATGGAGCTGTTTTCGGTCTCATGGAGGTGCACTACTGATATGGCTGCTTATACCGTTACTTAACGGTGGAATTGGGATGTTTCTGCTTCAAGATTCTTCCGAGACACTGCGGCTCCATAGACCTTCGCATTGTTTTATCTTTTCTATCGATAAAAATGAAAAAAGTCTTGCCTGAAGCACTGAAATCGCTTCAAACCATTAAGTTCATTGGATATCAGAATTTCACGGTGGTTTTTCGCTTGCAGATTTCGAAAAATTTAAGCCACGTATATAGTAGAAAGTTTCCCATAGAAACAGAGGTGGCCCTCATTGCGGCGCACCTTGAAAGATTACCACAGTTTCTTTCGATTTTTCTTACATTTGATAGATAAGAGTTTGTTCATTGAATAGAAGATAACTTCAAAACCTAGACTTTGTACATGCTATCATTTGAACCGATTTGCAAAAATATTCGAACTCTATGGCCATTTTTATCAACTTCACGTCATTTTATTAGTTAATCCTTTTCTTAAGGATACCATTCCACTCTTATATATTGACAGTCCAATTACATCCACTTATGTGTTTTGTTTGAACATGTACTTCATCAAACCATTGCTTCACGATCTCCTGACGGTTCATAAAGAAGCACCAAGCCTCGATGAAGACGCTGAGTTCTCCAACACACCTGCCGGTTATTGTGCAATCGTGTTTCGAGTTAAACAGTTTTTTCCAAATGGATTGGAAACAAAAATTCTCCTTTGAAAAACCGATAATGGGTATCTAATAAATGTTTTAGAAGAAAAAAGCATGCAGAAAGATGCTGTACAATAGTTAAAGATTTGTCGAATGTAGCGCGCACGTAATTTTTTGCCACCCTGTATATGCAACACTCAACACGATACAGTCGAAGCGAGAACCTCTAAAATCCTACTACTTTTTTACGGCAGTACAAATTCACGTTTTTTAGAGATGGTCCTTCAGAATTTCGCCTTCAAACATTTCACTTAATTCGGATCTTCAGCCCTTTGCGATAAGCTACAGTACCGGTCATGTATTTCAATCACTTCTCGAAAAAGACGCTCTGAACGCTCCCAAGCGGCTTTTCCGGGAAGTGATCGAAAGACATGTCCTCTACCGTACACTTTATACTGCGTCCTTCAGCGAAAATTGTGCCCTTTCGAATGGTGCTTAGACTTGGGGAAACAGTTAGGAGTCGGAGTGAGCATGACCAGAGCTATAGCCTTCTACACATACACTTTTACACGCATGTCAATCATGGAGCAAACCTCTACCTCATCATTGGCTTCTTGTGTTGCCATAACTTCTAGTCGTTTCCCTGGTCCTGCCTTCGCTTCCTTTTCATGCTTCTAGAAATGTTAAGAGAATTCAAACTTCCCCATGTACTTCTCACGCGAAAGATAGCTAACTCTGCTGTTCAATGGGATTTTCAATGGGACAGCAAGAGTGGTACTCTTGATTCTGTCCTCTTACACTCTTCTTTACCTATGTAGAGTATTCCTCACAGACATACTGCATTAGTCTAGACAACTATTACGTGAAAGGGACGTCTTCAAGTGTCGAGGAGTGTAGGAAGGTCCGATTTTGGAATATGTTGTAAACGGACCTAACTTTAGTTCCTCTGCTGTCTGGGGTTCAATGAATTTGAATGAAAAGAACCGATGAAGTAGCTTAAGGAAGGCTGTGACCACACCAATCTTCTGAACAATGGTACGGATTCCTAGGATTGGTGTTAGCAGTGAGCCACCACCACTAGTTCGATTCCGAAACTAGCCTTTTTGCCTTTTCTGCTATGTCGTTCTACATTTAAGCATTTCAACAGATCGCCACATGATCTCTTCCTTATTGTTAGTTCTACGATCTTTTTATCTACTCTTGAAACGTTCATGAGAGCAGTTATTACCTCAGGAGAAGCTTTTCGTTGAGGATGTACGTCAGAAATGATCGCTCGGAGCTGAATTGGTTTTCATATACATGAATTGTCATGGTGAAAATGTTCTGACGTTGAACTCACACTTCGTGGTGTTTTTTGTGCTGTTGCTGTATCCTCGCTGTGAGGAGTGTGCTGAAAGAAAATAGTAATACTTGTGTTCTATATCAGTGGAAGTCGCCGTCACTTTTTTAAATTCATTTAGATCCTTTCATGTAATGAGTTCCTATTATTGAAGGCTATTATTGACTGCATTCGGAATGGAATGCAAATTATAAAGTATAAGAGTAGCTGAGATGAATAAGACTATGCAAAAATATGTCATAGGTATACATACCTCTTGTTTATGTACCTTTTTTCGGAAATTGCAGAGAGTTATAAGATATGGTAAGGAAGATGCCAGTGCGCCACAGAACATTAAGCAGAGTACTACTTTGCTGGTGCTTTTGGCCTGAATTTCGGTAATATAGTTTTGCCGTCTAGCGCTTTCTGTTGACATCATTCAGTAGAAAATGGTTTGTCTTGATTATATATGGGCTATATCAAGTTTTAGCTTCAAACTAGCACTTTTTTCTCAAACGATGTAGCACGAACCTGGAGAGAATCCATAGCACATTGACCACCGCCGGTCACGAATATGAACACATTAAAAATGAGTCCTACCTGAAATAAGTCCTCTGCCGAGATACGGTTCGCTCATATCATACAATCGCTATCGATACGGCACGAACATCGACATTTTGATTTGCTGTCAGGTCGCCCTATGGGCGAGGAACTAGTAGATACGAGAATAGCGGGAAAATATCGAACACAATTAGACAAAGTCATAAATGACCAAACCAGACAGGTGTGCCTAATGTTGCAGCAGATGGCTAAAAGTATGAGAGGATACAAACTGTTCGGTAAAGAACTTTTTGTGGCACTAGAACAAAAGGGAATAGAATGCCTAGAAGATCTGAACGACTATTTTGTCACGACGGAAAGGGATGGCGAGTTGATAGCCGACATATGTGATATGTTTCAGACAAACGTGAGAGAGGTGCGAACAGTCCTGGCCGAAGTACGAGAACAAATACGGACACCACGAGCAGCACGGACGCTAGAAGAAGATAGGATGGACACCGATCGAGATGGCGGTCAGTGGCGCAGAATACCATTACGAGAAGGGGACCAAATGCCTGAAAATGTGTTTCAGGCCAAAACGACGAGCACGTCGGGACCACAGACTGGAGTACCTTGCGGACCGCACTGGAGACCGCTTTTGGCGACCTCGGAGGGACAAAGCAACACGGAACAAGGTCAGGATGTTTTCAACTTGATGGCATTAATGCAAGCGAATGCATGCGGGAACCCTGGAGTATTTAGGGGGAATAGGTCGGAGAACTTCAGTGAGTTTGTCCGTAGATTCGCGAGAAAGTACAGATCGGTGATTAGGGACGACCAAACGCTTCTTGACATCCTTGTAGATGACCACCTTGACGGTAGAGCCAAAAGTGTTTTCCTTTCCCTTCCCGGGAGTGTGAGGGAACAAGGATTTGACGCCGTTGTTGAAGAGTTGAGAAGACTCTTATCAAGCGATTCCACAGCGGGTCGGCTCCGGGGATCAACTGGCAGAACTCAGGTTCGCAGAACATTTAGTGTAATTGGCATTTGTCAATGGTTTTATGATCATACCAATTCGCATGGACGCGTAGTACTGTGGTAGGAGGGGCTACAGACACACGCACGGTCGAGCGATCGATCCCCGCGCGGGCTAATCAAGCCTCCCATGCCTCCGGGGTCGGGTAAATTTCTAACTAGACCCGTTTGGGGGAGCGAGGACAAGGACAGTGGCTGGGCCCCGCAAGTCATTGTATAGGCCAAATATGCATTCACAATACATCTGTGTTCTGCATTCATCGCGCTTCGACTTCTCCGACTTCGGTTTGATCGGACGATGTCTTGTTCCTTCTTTTGTTCAGTCCTTGTCATCTTTTTCATTTTTTTGCAGGGCGAGTGTGGTACCGTGGTAAGAGGCGCTGTTGACACCAGCACTGTCGAGCGGTCCAATCTCACTAACCAAATGCTCCAGTCCTCCTGAGTCGGGTAAATTGGAACCCAACCTGTCTTGGAAGGTAAAGAGCCTGATTTCATATAGCGACTTTCCCTTCGAGTCGTTGTATAGGCCAAATGTGCATAAACAATGCCTCTACGATTTGAATGAAACACGAATGCGGCTGGCGCAAGACTAGCACATTTCAAGCTCGCCTCTCAGGGCTCGCCCCCTGCGGCGGCCAACCGCTATACCAAGTCAGTGCCTTTAGGGCATTGCACGCTCTGCGATGCCCTGTCCGGCGTCGTCTGCGGCTATGATGAAACATAGGGCCGCGCTCGCTCGACGGCGCCGCATCCGGCGCCGGCGCCGCAGCCGCCGGAGGGGCCTTTGCACACTCTGCGGCGGTGACGGCCACGGCGACGGCACCAACGACGTCGCATCCGGTGTTGGCAAAGTGCCAACCCTCACTACCATTAGTGGAAAGGGTAGCAATAGCGCTCCATTCAATATTGCAGGTATCTTCAAGACGGTGTGGGTCCCGACGAGAAGACTACCGCGGGTTGAGGGGAGCACGGATAGCCATTCTACTGATTTCGTAACTCGGGAGCGGTGGCTCCGTATCGACGTAGAGGGTGCGTAGTAGTTTTTCGTTATATTTTCGTTGTTGTTTTGTTATAATTGAGTCTACTCGTAGCGCCTTTCTTTGTTAGTGATTTGACGTAGTCTGAGAAGCACATATAATCCGAAGAGCAGCAAGGGCGGGGTAGGAAGCACATCCTCGTTTCTCTACATGCTGATGTGTAAGTAGTGTATATAATTACAGTAGTTTCTCTCGTTCTCACGGATCTCGAGAAGCACCTCTTACCTATGAAGCTCATCAATTCTTATCTCACTTGTTTGTCACCGGTATATTTGGTAGAGTTGTGTATATACTTAGTCTCGTGATTATTTCCCACATATTTGATAGTTTTAGCTAATTTCGCGTATTTGTTCCACTTTGAATTTGATCGTTTCGTGAACGGTTTATTCTCGTGTGACAAAATAAAGAGGGTTTAATTACCCAAGTTTGAGGTAACTCGTGTCCTGTTGGTGTTTGGGAGTGCGGTTTCGTGCCGTCGATATCTTGTTGGTATTCATTCTGTTTGCTGTGGTATTCTAAGACGTGGCAGGCGACGCAGCAAAAGTTATCATTTCTAACTATACGCACCCCCACCACATCTGGTGCATCGGCAAATTGTTGCGGAATCGTTGGCGATTGCATCATCTCGTCAGCCGTAAGGGTAGCATCTATTTTCAGGAAGTTGGTTCTCGCTCGGGTTTGCTAGAGGGCTGAAGCACGTGGTATTCACGACGTGGTATTCGTATACTAAATATTGGTAGTCGACGATAGTACGCAGGTCAGTTCCATAATTTAATTTAGTCGTTGTGATTTCAGGGTTTCTTTATTAATTTTCGTTTCCTTCTGTTGTTTTTGAAGTTCAGGATTTTTTCTATTAACTTCCATTTCATTTTGCTGTTTCAATTTCAGGGTTTATATTTTATAGTTGTGTGCTATTTTTCTTAACGACCGGTTTAGCGTCCCTTGTAGCACCATGGATAACCAGCTTAATAGATGTAAACGAAAGTTGACGATATGCTGTAAGAAGCTGAACACCATTGTCAACGAGGTTCGCCAAGGGGACAGCACGGTAGAGAGGAGACACACAGGAAAAACACTAGCACAATTGGAGACATACGTTAAGAAATTAGAGGAAGCACAGGAGGACTATGCGACTACGTTAGACAGAGTAAGCAACATCTCAGATGCAGAGAGGAACGACCAGGAACACTACTCCGTTATAGCAGAAGCCGCATGGATAGCAGCACTGGACCTTATCGGCGAGCTGGAGGGACAGCACAGAAGTCCTCAACCTAAGGCACAGTCACCTGCGGCGGAACAGCAATACGTGGACGTGGAGACCCCTCGCGTCAATTTACCAACTCTGCCGATCCCAACGTTTTCGGGTAGTATTTGGGAGTGGAGCAACTTTTGGGCATTATTCGATGCCAATGTTCACTCACAACCCATTCCTCCTCTCTTCAAGTTCAACCACCTGCTCAATGCACTTAAAGGAGAACCACGTCAAGCCATAGCACGATTTCAAGTCACCAGCGCCAACTACCAATCAGCTATAGACTTCCTCCACGCGAAGTATAACAACCAGGAGACTCTAGTGCAGCACCTGGTCACACGATTGGAGACAGCATCCTTACGATCAGAATCCATTAAAGACCAAAGGACACTTCTGGATAACCTGCAAATCATCGTAGCACAGTTACACGGCAGCGGTGAACCGGTAGATAGTCAGTGGCTCATTCGACAGATCCTGACTAAATTCCCGCTGCCTGTCCAGACGAAGATATTAGAAAGGAAGTGTTCCACGGAGGAACCCTTTCTAATGAGCAACCTCCTAGACGCATTGGACAAATACATCACTTGTCAAGAAAGGATTACGATGTTCACCTCAAACGATAGGACAAAATCAGCACAGCAAACACGGGACGAGCGACCCGCAAGGGGACCACCTCTCCGTGGTGTTCTCCCATGCATGTACTGTAGTCAGAAGCACAAAGCAGTATCATGTACGAGGTACAACTTGCCGCAGCAACGGGCTACTTACCTCAGGGAGCACAAACTGTGCTTGATCTGTGCATCACCACAGCACTCCGCAGCTGAGTGCTCAGGACGAAGTTGTCTACGCTGTCAAGGCCGTCACCACACTTCGGTATGCTTCAAAGCTCAGGTAGCAACGCCCGCGGACACAGCTCCAGTAAAGCCTCAGCGCAAGGACTATGCACCTGTGGCTACAGCTAAACCGAAGGCCAAAGACACGGACAACACCAGACAGACCCACAAGTCGGTTAAACATCTTGCAGCTCTTTGTCAGGACAGCGACATAGAGCACACTTCAGAGGAGGACGTGGAGTCCATTGCAGAGTACCACGCAAGCCGTGATCTCCTGGGTAACGGGGAAACATACCTACCCATCGGAGAACTTACGATTCACGACCCATCCACGGATCAGCTCCGTAAGGTGGAAGCATTACTGGATTCAGGAGCACAGTGCTCCTTCATCGACCAACAACTGGCGGAGGAAATGCAGCTCCCTACGATAAGCACATCAATGCTACATCTTCGAACGTTTGGAGCTCAACATGACCTCGAAGTTCGAACACGCCGAGTTCCCTTGAAGGTATGGGACAACAACGGACGTCCCTATCAACTGCAGCTTCTTACTCATACGACCTTGACGAAGTCGCTACGAATACCGTCGCTTCAGGAAGCAGACCTGGCGTTCATCAAGGACAACGGTCTGGACGTCAACGTGGGAAGCACTCGCAAGGTCAAGCCGCAAATTTTACTGGGAAGTGAGCAACTATGCCAACTTATGAGTTCGGACAGCACATCAGTACGACTCCCTTCGGGTCTATACTTGTTGCCAATCCGCCTCGGTCACCTGGTTACCGGACAGCTCCGAGTAGGACGCCAAAAACCGGATACGGGGAGTATGGACCAGCGGAACGAGGACGGAAGTTCAACGGTGCAACATGTAACAATGTACGAGATGTCGAGGGCGGATCCTAAGCCGCCAGACAAAGACCAAGCAGCATGGGAGGAGTATTGGAGGCTTCAGGACGAAGGCCAGGAAGAGTTCGGTCATCCAGATAAGATAGTACAGGAACTTGTCGATCAGAAAGTACTAAGTGACTTTCGAAGCTCGATTCAGAAACGCTCCGACGGTTACTACGTGTGTTTACCGTGGAAAGACCTACCGATGGCACTCCCGGATAACAAGGCACTGGCGAAGCATAGGCTAAGGAGTGTTTGGTCGTCTCTTCAGAAAGATAAAAACCTGCTAGCAGCCTACAACGAGACGTTTAAGGAGCAGCTCAAACTCGGCATCATTGAAGAAGTGGACGAGAACACCCCACCGCAAGGCAAAGTGCACTATTTGCCACACCAAGCGGTCCTTACACCGCATAAGGAGACAACGAAGCTGCGCGTCGTCTATGATGCGTCAGCGCACTACAAGGGCAGCCCATCACTCAACGACGCATTGCATAGAGGCCCCGTCCTCCTACCCAAGCTTTTCGGACTACTACTTCGCTTCCATATCGGTCGGGTAGCACTGATAGCAGACGTGGAGAAGGCATTTCTCCAAGTTCGTCTGCAGGAAGCACATCGAGACGCCACGAGATGTTTGTGGCTAAACGATTACACGAAATCGCTCGAACCGGACAACATCAAGGCGTATCGCTTCACACGCGTTACGTTTGGATTGAAGTCATCACCGTTCTCACAGACAACAACCGTGTTTCACCATCTTGATCAGAGCCAGTACGATCGCGAGCTTATCAAGGAGCTCAAGGATAACCTCTATGTGGATAATGTCATCATGACATCGGACACGTCGGAGGAAGCATTACGACAGTACGCCTTGACCAAGGAACTGTTCAACGAAATTCACATGAATTTTCGCGAGTTTCAATCCAACAGTGAATCCGTCATGGGCAGCATACCAGAAGCCGACACGACGAAGGGAGTAAACACCAAGGTTCTCGGTATCAGATGGGAACCAAAGCAAGATCAGTTGCTTCTAGTGTGCAACATCGCTAAGCGTAGCATCACAACGAAGAGGACTGTGGCGAGTATAATAGCATCCATTTTCGATCCCATGGGATGGATGCTACCCCTGACGCATCGAGCACGAGTGTTCCTACAGACACTGTGGAGCGATAGCGTCGACTGGGATGAGCAGTTAACGGACGATGTACGCCATGAGTGGAACACCATTTGTGATGACATGGACGGATTCAGGAAACGCATGCCGCGCTTCTTGCTCACGAAACATTCGCGGGCGCAGCTAGTCATTTGTGCCGACGCAAGTGCAGAAGCATACGCTGCATGTGTCTACTTGGTAACATCGCCTCAGTCAGCACATTTAATCATGGCCAAAGCTAGACTACCATCGAGGAAGCGTATCGTCACGATACCGAAACTCGAACTTAGCGCACTCAGGCTTGCTGCAAGGTTAGCAGTTTCTGTCGTAAATCAACTGAAGGAAGTAATCACAATCGATCACGTACTGATTCTATCGGACTCTGAGATAGCAATTGGATGGACGGTAGCACAGGACTATCTCGATTCGACGCCCTTTGTTAGGAATCGGGTAGCAGAGATTCGTAAGGTGATCACTCACCTGGAGGGTGAGCATTGTCAGGTCCAGCTCGGCCACATCTCTACGGAGGAGAACTTAGCCGACTTAGCCACACGAGGAATCGATAAATCAGGATTCCACGGTCACCCCTGGTGGAACGTTCCGGCATTTTTATCGCACCCCAAGGAACAATGGGTAGCAGCGTTTAAGTCGGTACCGATTCAGTACGCACCGGGCGAACAAACGCGAAGCGACACGGACCTCAAACACGTCGCATCCGTAGCACCCAACGTCAACGTTGTAGCACGAGCAACGACGTCGTATTCCGAGATCTTCAGCGACATCAGAATATCCGATTGGGGTAGCATATGTAGGATCGTAGCATATACGCTACGATTCATTTATAACACGGTCGTAAGTCTCAACAAGCGCAGACCGTCAACACTCAACTTTCCCGATTATTCAGCGGTTCATCACTAGCCACATCCCGGCTTCCCAACGGACTGGAAGTCCGACGAGCAAATATAGCGCTAGTGAAGCAACACCAGCTAGCACGGATTACAACATCCACACGACAAGCACTGCGGCACCTTAATCTCTACGAGGACCAGCATGGTCTCCTCCGATGTAGAGGCCGCTTAGGCAAGAGCACCTTGGACGACGACAGCAAATACCCGATCCTAATTCTGCAAAGGACGTGGTTGTCTCGACTGATTATTGAAGACTGTCATCGCAGACTACATACCAGTATCTGTCACACCATCTCCAGAGTTAGAGAGCAGTACTGGATCCCAAAATTACGTTCTGAAGTCACCACAATCATCCGGAAGTGCACTCAATGTCAGCGAATGAACAACTTACCGTTCCGATATCCGGAACAAGGACATTTACCCAAAAGGAGGGTGATAAGATCACACCCCTTTGAGCGCGTGGGCCTTGACTATTTCGGCCCTCTTTCCGTCAGCAACGAAGGAAGTACGGGAAAGTGCTATGGCATTATCATCACATGCCTAGTTACGCGACTCGTTCACCTAGACGCGGTCCAGGATGCTACATCAGCAGCATTCCTGCAGGCACTACGAAGGTTTTTTGCCCGTCGAGGAGCACCCAGTACCATCACTATCGACAATGCTCCCACGTTCACGCTAGGTGACGAGGTTTTAGCACAGTGTTTCCGTGAAGCAACCAGCGATCCGATGATTTACAAGGAGGTTAGTACGAGGGCAATTCAGTGGAACTACATCACGCCCTTCGCCCCATGGCAAGGAGGCGTTTATGAACGTCTAATAAAATCAGTAAAGCTCTCCCTGTACAAGACGATCGGCAGAACAATTCCACAAAAGGAAGAACTGCAATCTATCATCATCGAGATCGAAGGAATGCTTAACACGCGGCCCTTGGTCTACGTTGAAGCAAACGACACGGAGCAACACGTGCTCAGGCCAATCGACCTTTTACAGCACTCCTTCGAAGTAGCACCATCCCTTCATACAACGCAGGAGGGTGACGACGATCCGGACTACGAGTTGCCGGGTGCCCAGCCGCAATCACTTACCAAACAACAGCTCGTTGAAGCAGTCAACAGTTCGACGACCAACGTCAACCGCTTCTGGCATCAATGGCAGCACGAATACCTCACGTCCTTACGCGAACACCATGTTCGCCAAGCAATCAGAGCACGACGATCCCGAATTCCACCAACAGTCGGACAAATTGTGCTGATCTCCGACGCAGGCCAACCCCGCCATTCGTGGAGAATGGGCAGGATCAAGGAGTTGCGCCAAGACTCGCAGGGTAACACTAGGGAAGCAGTGGTAACACTGCCGTCTAGACGAGACATCAGGAGACCAGTTAACTTACTTGTTCCCCTCGAATTGGACGGCGTGCAGACATCGACGACGGACCCGATAGGCAATGATCAGCCTTCGGGGGACACACCACGTTCACTTCAGCACGAGCCGGCGTCACAACAGAAACCGTATAACCTTCGAAAGAAGGATAGAGTGGACTACGCCAAGTTAGCCGGACAAACGAACACGATGGCGAACGGCGGGGATTTCGCCACCAACACGTGCAGCTGTAACTCAGTGCAGGGTCTTAGAACGACACATGCATCGACGGAAGCACACTACTCAGCTTCCTCCCTTTCAATCGCCATCCTTGTGTCTACCGTGATCGGACACGTATACCTTTCCTTCCTTTCTTCATCAAGGGAAGGTATACATGCAGCACTCACGCTACTTTATTGCCACTCCCAACGTCAGGCTATGGTCTACGCCGTTGCATGCGGTGCTTATAGCATAATTTAGCAGGCCAGTTGGACCATCTTCACGGCCTGTTTAGCAATAACTAGCAGCTCAGTTGGACTACCTCCACGGTCTGTTTCTTCCACCAACATGGCAGGGTCTAGCACCCGCTTGTCGCTGGGAGCACCTCCAAACATTTTTCGCTCGGTATACCTTCCCCACTTCCTTTACTTTCATCCCAACATACGTTTCCGGTTACGGCGCAAACTAATTTTTCAAAAAAAAACTTGGAGTCGTAGACAACAGCACTAGGTCATTATTCACATTTAGATGCCAGTACAACAAACCACAATGGACAACTCATCGCTTTCCACTAAGAAGGGCAGCATGTGCAGCGAGGTAGAATCACTTCTTTGCAGACTAATGATCTACAAACTCCATGCACCCACAATTAATTATTTAGGAAAGCACGCGTGAAACAGCCCGTCGCAAAAGCGGACATTCGATGGCCACTACATCCCCTCGGTCAGCTCAGGCCAGAGTTCCGCTGACATTTCCAAGTCTGAGTGGTCAGAGAAACGTGCAGCGACAAAAGATCCCAGACGCTACGTCCAGCAGTTCAGGGAGGCAATCGAGGGACAACACCTCCTCCCAGGTACTTCGAGTCGCAAAGCAATTGAACAGCAGAGTAGCACACGGGGTATAACACCACCCAATTCAGGTAACAGAACACTCCGAATCCAGCAAGTCAGCTCAAGCCACAAACGATCAGGGAAGCAGTCAAGCCCAACAGGTACAGGAGCTTCCAACTCCGATTGTCAAAGCAATTATGAAGCATCTGTTTCAGCAGCAATCAACCGGTCGCTCACAAACGTCAGAGCGTAGCAGAGACAATAGCATCCAACCGCGAAAGAAAAAAGCGAAGACCCATCCTCGCGACAGGTACTTAGCACCAACCGGCCAAAATACTTGGCTTCGAATATAGCACTTACCATCGTTTCAGGATGCTGGATGAATATGCGGATGATGTGTTTTGGGAACGGTTGATCAACAATCAAGAGCTTGACTGGACGATGATTACCAGAACGTTAGAGAACCTGATATCACAGTGGCGATCGTTCAAGAGTTCAGCAGCACAAACAACTGCCGATTGGAGACGAATTGAGAGCGGTGCCGCTAAATTCGATTCGGAACGTCGCAAACAGGCAGAAGCGAATGCACTACTAAGATGTGCACGCCGATACGACGAGCTACTGACCCGCATAGGATCACGCTTTATTGCCATCTCCCTCATGAGCACCGAATTCATGAAGAAAGCAAAAGTTCCGCATCAGCAACGTGAAGACCGAGTGAGGGAAGCTATTGTCAACATGCGGCAAGAGCGTAGATCTCTGCGTATCACAATGAACGACATAGAAGACTATCTGGACAACGCTGCTGATGAGGATCAAAGACAACATAAGCAGTTTACACACGAAAACGAACTCCTACACGAGCAGATACGTCATCTACGCCAGGAGAAGCAACAGCTACAGGAGAGTGTAGCAGAGATCGAACGCGATCGCGAGCAGTGGCGTGGTCAGATACAACAGCAGGAGGATGTCAATCAACGCCTCAGAAGTCAGATTGCGGACCAAGAGCGAGCACACAACCAACTTCGGCGTCAACTTCAAGACCTCGAGAGACAGCTCGATCAGATCCGGCGACCGGCCCACGAAATGCCGCGCCGAGATCGCCCTCAACACGACCAGAGGGCAGCACAGAATCCAGAGCAGCAGGACGATCAGCTGAACCCTGAGGAACAGCGTCGAGAGCTCAGACGTCAAATTCGACGAATTACAAGACAAGTACAACAACTCGAACAAGCTAGAGCGATTGTCCCGGCACGAAATTTACAGGAACGTTTCGACCAAGTCCACCCTGCATTGCAATGCGTGTTTTGCAGAGCCGAGGGACAACATTTTTCGGATGCGTGTCCATTCGTCTCCGACCCACAACAGAGGCGGGACATCATTAGGAACAGAGGTCGTTGTAAGCGTTGCTTGGAACACTGTGAGCGCAGAAATTTTTGCACTTATGAAAATCGAGAGTGTTCGTATTGCTCAAGAGCCAGAGGAACAATCTTGCATGACCCAGAGCAAGGCATAGGGCAGCACCACTCAGCACTATGCCGCACCCCAGACGACAGAGGCAGAGTGTATTTCCAAATCCAGGAGTTGCGCCAGCAAAGAGAGCAAAAGGAACGCGAGCTCCAGCGCCTTTGAGCTAATTTCAGGTAGGCCGGGAGTGTTGGCAAAGTGCCAACCCTCACTACCATTAGTGGAAAGGGTAGCAAGAGCGCTCCATTCAATATTGCAGGTATCTTCAAGACGGTGTGGGTCCCGACGGGAAGACTACCGCGGGTTGAGGGGAGCACGGATAGCCATTCTAGTGATTTCGTAACTCGGGAGCGGTGGCTCCGTATCGACGTAGAGGGTGCGTAGTAGTTTTTCGTTATATTTTCGTTGTTGTTTTGTTATAATTGTGTCTACTCGTAGCGCCTTTCTTTGTTAGTGATTTGACGTAGTCTGAGAAGCACATATAATCCGAAGAGCAGCAAGGGCGGGGTAGGAAGCACATCCTCGTTTCTCTACATGCTGATGTGTAAGTAGTGTATATAATTACAGTAGTTTCTCTCGTTCTCACGGATCTCGAGAAGCACCTCTTACCTATGAAGCTCATCAATTCTTATCTCACTTGTTTGTCACCGGTATATTTGGTAGAGTTGTGTATATACTTAGTCTCGTGATTATTTCCCACATATTTGATAGTTTTAGTTAATTTCGCGTATTTGTTCCACTTTGAATTTGATCGTTTCGTGAACGGTTTATTCTCGTGTGACAAAATAAAGAGGGTTTAATTACCCAAGTTTGAGGTAACTCGTGTCCTGTTGGTGTTTGGGAGTGCGGTTTCGTGCCGTCGATATCTTGTTGGTATTCATTCTGTTTGCTGTGGTATTCTAAGACGTGGCAGGCGACGCAGCAAAAGTTATCATTTCTAACTATACGCACCCCCACCACATCTGGTGCATCGGCAAATTGTTGCGGAATCGTTGGCGATTGCATCATCTCGTCAGCCGTAAAGGTAGCATCTATTTTCAGGAAGTTGGTTCTCGCTCGGGTTTGCTAGAGGGCTGAAGCACGTGGTATTCACGACGTGGTATTCGTATACTAAATATTGGTAGTCGACGATAGTACGCAGGTCAGTTCCATAATTTAATTTAGTCGTTGTGATTTCAGGGTTTCTTTATTAATTTTCGTTTCCTTCTGTTGTTTTTGAATTTCAGGATTTTTTCTATTAACTTCCATTTCATTTTGCTGTTTCAATTTCAGGGTTTATATTTTATAGTTGTGTGCTAGTTTTCTTAACGACCGGTTTAGCGTCCCTTGTAGCACCATGGATAACCAGCTTAATAGATGAAAACGAAAGTTGACGGTATGCTGTAAGAAGCTGAACACCGTTGTCAACGAGGTTCGCCAAGGGGACAGCACGGTAGAGAGGAGACACACAGGAGAAACACTAGCACAATTGGAGACATACGTTAAGAAATTAGAGGAAGCACAGGAGGACTATGCGACTACGTTAGACAGAGTAAGCAACATCTCAGATGCAGAGAGGAACGACCAGGAACATATTTGATAGTTTTAGTTAATTTCGCGTATTTGTTCCACTTTGAATTTGATCGTTTCGTGAACGGTTTATTCTCGTGTGACAAAACAAAGAGGGTTTAATTACCCAAGTTTGAGGTAACTCGTGTCCTGTTGGTGTTTGGGAGTGCGGTCTCGTGCCGTCGATATCTTGTTGGTATTCAATCTGTTTGCTGTGGTATTCTAAGACGTGGCAGGCGACGCAGCAAAAGTTATCATTTCTAACTATACGCACCCCCACCACATCCGGCGCCGCACCAAGGAATGGCGCCGGGCATTTTTCGTGCGGCGCCGGCGTAGTCGACGGCGGGTGGTGGGCGGAGCACCGGTCCTATCCCCACCCGCCGCAGACGACGCCGGACAGGGCATCGCAGAGTGTGCAATGCCCTTTTATCTTTCCAGCCAAGACTGGTACCGATTTACTCGACCCCGTAGGAGTGGAAGGCTTAGTTGGCGTGGGTGCGGATCGATCGATCGATAAATAATGTGGATTGAAATATTTCGGGTGACTGCATTTTCCCAACAGTTGAGAGTACATTGCACAATCTTTTCCTTCAGTGGAGTAACATATGAACCCATTCCTTTTCATACGAACTGGTAAATTCTGTTCTCTTTAAAATCGACGGTAGCTGATGAAGACTGGACGAGTACCCCTCCATACCTCAGGGAGCGGGAGAGCTGCTGACAGGCTTGCCGGGAAAGGTCAAGTCCTCGATTTACGCATCGGCAGGCCCCAATAGACCATTGTGTCCGCTAAGTCATGCAATTACTATTCTGAATGAAAGACGAATGCATAGAGGCGTCTTTGGAAACTGATCAACACCGATCACTTTATCATTGACGTTAACCTTTTCATTGCAGCAGTAGAAAGCTGATACACGACTATAATTACAGATCGACCCAAATTACTCACGACGAAATAGTGAGCACAGAGAGGAGTGACCGAGACCGCTCGGGCGGGTGACCGCGTGGCTTCGCCACGCGGTCGGGCTAGGGGAGGAAATCCGGGGTGGGTGAACCAGTAGTGGTGATATGATACGTAGTGGTCACCAGTAGTTGTTTATCATATGATACGCTTAAAAAATGAAAAAAAGATGCGTAAGCGCCTAACATGACGCGCAGTGAGTAATATGGGTCGACCTGCAATTATATTCTCTGGCGCATGCTCGTCTAACCCTGGGGATGACGTGGATGATATGATCCCCAAGCCACGTCATCCCCGACGCGCAGTGAGTAATATGGGTCGACCTGCAATTATATTCCTCTAAAGCTGATTGCCATTGGGCTCAAGATAATCTTCATTCGAACGGTGCATGTAGAAATATCGCTAGTTTAAGAACTGTGTTTAATTGTTATTGAACAAACATCATTGTCAAATTCTTGATGCTCCACTATTTGCGAGGTGTGACGATGAGCAGTTAAAACTTTAACTGCATGTTGCTTTGTTCGTCGAGAATCTTTTCCTGAAATCAGAACTGTGAACGCTGCTTTTCGAAGCGGGTCAACGATAGGGACGGGGTGACACGATGAATAGATGAATTTCGATAACGTTTTGAATTTTTGATAACGTGTTTACCGCTATACAGTACTGATGTGCCGCGAAACGGCAGCAGAGGCGCTTTTCCCTGCCGAAAGGTGCCGAAGGCGGAGCCTCGTGCAGAGAGTCTTCGGACGAGGGATCGAAGGGCAAAGGAACAGAAATCTTGCGGTCAGGGAAAATCGTTTGTAAATATTCTTCACGAATTTGGGAATTTTGTGTAAGAAAAGATAAGAAAAGGGCGGTTTCGGCGCAACAAAACGTTCCGTACGCCTTTCTATCGTTGCGGCACATCCGGTGATGTACCAGCTCCCTTCTCTTTTCCCCCTTTTGACAAACTGTTTTTTATTTACAACGCCATCGAAACGGCGTGCCGAATGCACATGCTTCTTGAATTTGTAAAATTTCTGCAGCCGTTGCTTGATAGTAGTGTTGAAAAGTATCGCATTGATTGTCAGACGCCCGATAGCTCTCTTATATGATTTCCAAACCTCCCTAGGGGCCAGCACCTCGCTTAGCTTTTAATTTTTGTTAATTCTAAGGAAATAGACGAAACTGGATTATTCTATCACTTCGCTTACTTTTCGTACTATTGGTTTTGGACTGATTTTGTGATTGCCTGCATCCCAATGGCAAAACACACTAGGCACATACTAGCGATTAGTGTTAGTAAGCTTAAAATTGAGTGTGTATTGGAAAAAGGGAAGTGAACCGGTGACGAATGCGAACAAACCGTAAGAAGGAAGAAGGGCTTGGTAGCGGGTCACGATTGAATATCTCAAATAAAGAAAAGGACCAGGAACCACAGAAACCACCAAGAGACCATTCAATTTCAGGTATAAGCCTTCCAAAATTCTTATGTTACTTGTTTTCGGGACCGAAACTGAGAAAATATAGCAAGCATGTGATATCAAGTAGCGTAGTAAAAATCACAAGAACAGGGGAACATAACCAAACGTAGGAGTTCAAAAACCTAGAAAGAGGCCTTCGAATAAGATTGTACACTGCTGCTTACACTATGGCGGCGGCAAAAAACCAATGTGGCTTGGAGAGCGGAGAAGAATAATATCTCTAGGTGTTGGTCGAGCTAGGGTAAGGAATTGATTGTAATTGAGGGCGATTGAGCAAAAATCACTGATGGGGGGGAAGCCTTTAGAAGGCAGAATCAAATAAAACCTCATTAGCTGTAGCTATAAGTAAGTCTTATTATTAACACATTCACGACGGCGTCCGCCAATGTGGGTGGACAGCAAGGGGGGCGCGTGGGACGGTGTCCACCCGTACGTGTGGACAGGAGTGTTTCGCCCAGAACTTTCTTTGGCGACGACTTTTGTTAATTGTTCTTTGGGAATCGTAGACTATAAGGTAAAATCAATACTAGGTTTGCGTTTGCACGAAAATGGTCGGGTTTATTGAAACTGACTGGAGAACTATTCTCCGCATTGTTGGAACACAATAAACACAAAAACTTCTAGGACAGGAATAAGTATCAGACATGGAATAAAACTTCAATGGAACAGTTAGACAAAGCGAAAAAGTAGAGTGCAATTATATAAGCGACCAAAAATTCAGCAAGAACACTTCTTATCGTTAAACACAATAAACAAACATATTTTCACAACTCGAACAGCGCGTATCGACCCTCCTAACTTTTTTCTTGGCAACATCTCTCCCCAAGCTATCGCTCAGACTTTTGTAACATCCTGCACAGTTTTTTGGACTCTGAAGATGTTATGTATAGGTTTTTGAGAGAAAAAAAAACCAGGCACACTGTGGACACGCGCGCGCGTGCCAAAGAGCCAGCCGGCCGTCGCGCCCGTTGCGCGTGAAAACCCCTTCGTCGTGAATGTGTTAATAAATATAAATATGATTTAAATATGAGATCATATCAGAGCTTTTGTACATTTATAATTAAGCCTCAACATCACCTTCACTATCATATTCGTTTTTGTTCAAATACTTCACATTACTTTCTCCGAATCCGATGTTATCCACTCAGCAGCTTCAATAATCATGTCATTGCATTTTATTTTGAACACGGGACTTTAGCCCAGGCTACGGGCCCACGATGTCATCAGAGCCCCTTCATTCCGTCTCAGACCCTTTACATCCCTGGTCGTCTGCTTGTTTGGTCATCGCCCGGGGTGCCTATCAGTTTGATGGGGTGCTAGGAAAACAGCAACAGCCCCGGTATAGTATGGCTCTGCCCATTGCGTACCAATCGGTCGTATCATCACCAGTTGATGGAAGAGACGACGGATTTATCTAAACATCTGAATATTCAGATCTTTCAACATATATAAACGTTGTTCGTTTATCGTTGTTCGTTTGTTGCTCATTTTTAGTCCATAGCCAATCATCTATCAAATTTTGTTTCTTTTCGCGTTCTATATGTCATTGGCTAAAGATAAATAAATAAATAAGTAAATAAATGCAAACACTACACGCGTACTTATGTATCAACATTGAGGATCAAACTCTACTTTGAATTTTGAAGATAGATCAACGATAGGAAGGAAAAAGAATGCAATTCAACGTGGAATCTATGAGGTACCATTTGCTCCAGCTCCTCGTCGTGATTGCCTTTAGGGGCGCGAGGCAACTTCTCTTTCGGAGCCAACACTCGAAGCTCCAGGCTTGCCAGCGGGCTGAATTCGTAGTTTGACAACAAAATTACTGATAAAGTTGGAAGAGAGTGAAGGAATTTGTTTCTCAACACCTGGATACCGAGTACGGATTGTTTTATGATAATATTCAGCACTTGTTGAAAGCACCGATTCCACCGAACGGGCCAAGGTGAAAAACTCAATTTCCGCTAAGACTTCGTCTATAGAGTTTCTTGCGGCGCTGATCACGGATCTGATGTCCGCTTTTTCCGCATATCGGCAGAGGACCACCCAAAGCTGGGTATTCCGGTGAAAATGATCGATTTGGCTAAAACGTTTTCAATGTCGTGCGGATTGGGGGCGCAGTGTGTTTGTCTGCAACACTGGTCTGCAATACGAAATGTTCCCTTTTTAGTTGTGAATTCTCTGAGCTCGTCATGATGCCAACCGAGAGGAATGTTGAATACTTCTAAAGTGAAACCGAATATCACATCCGCAGAGTTTGTGGAGAGGCACATAAGTTTTTGACTGTTTTCTGCAATATGTAGTTCCACGCTAATTGCGAAAACGACTCTTCAGACGCGACTTTTGTGTTTCTTTAAATCTGCTAGATACTGAATCACGATATCAAGATATGGTAGGACTCAAGAAAGCGCACCCCTTTACAAATCCTCTAATGGTCGCGCTTTCTGGCTCTAAATGCCACGAAATCGCACAATTTCTTTAACGCGAAAGTCAAGAATTCTCATTTTTTTTGGTACAAACAATTCTTAAAACACCGATTGATTCTACAGATGATTCTACAGATGCTGCAAAGTTCAAAGTCTGCACTTGTTGATGTTTCGGATGCTGGAGTTCTCGAAGCTAATGTTGGGCAGCGCCTTAGGGAAAGTCTTTCAAATTTTACCTAACGGCCGTTTTTGAACCAGTGCTAAATGGTAGATATTGAAATGATCATTTCAGCCTTTTCTTTTCAAATCTGATGTGCAATTCCTTTCTGACGCAAACGTATCAAATCGTATCCATGATTCACTCAAGAATAAAATCAGGCTGTAATCAACGATAACGGACCAATGATGCTGACCTAGGGCTGTGATCACCTGATGAGTTCGAGGATCACACGGTCACTAGGACATCGAAAATTCAAAGTTTCGCAACTCTTTTTTCAGTCATCTAATTCCAGCCGAGTGTTTCTTATTCAACAAAATAATTTCAGATGGTTTTGCAAAATGGTAAGAAGAACGATGCCTACGCGTTTGGCGAATATTCATTGGCGGTACTGGGATCGTTGAGAGTGCTCGCGAAGTGCGGCGCGAGAACACGCAAAAGATGCAAATCGACCATACCGTTGGAATCGGCCGATTCGCATCTTTTCATCCCTTCGCGTCGCAAGCACTGAACGATCCCTAAGGCCATTTACGACTCCATTATAAGGCCGAGTTGTTGTCAGTTTAACAAGTAATGCGCTCAAGACGAAATGATGATCATGGACACTATTCGGGTGGAGGACGAGTGCTACAAATCATCATCGGCGACTTTGCTGCACTCCAGGCTGACAATGCCGACGAGATTTGTTAGACTTACTGGATTTGTTTTGAATGCTGTTATCTTGCTTTCTTTCAGAATCATCACAAATATCACAAGTCCGTACTAGCATGACTTTTGTCTGTTTCCATCAAATCTCTGGAGCCGACGTAAAACCGCAATCGCAGAATCCAGGTTTCAGTTTAAGTACAAGTTCAATAAAGATTCTTTGTAATACTGTCGATAGAGCAATTCGATAGCTTCAAGGCACTATAGAGCGCATCATTATTGTACACCTCCTCTTCGTACTATCCTGGCCAAATTGTATCGAAAAAAGCCATTCGACTTTTGGTTCATCCTAATATTGCCATGTGGTCAAGGTGTGATGTTGCTGATAATGATTAGCACCACCCGTCCTTTGCCCGTATTTACGCCGATAAGCACACTGGGAGAGCTACACGGCACCACTGAAGATTCGAAAAATGTAAAGTTTACTTTGTGATTGTCCTCTTCCCGCCCTTTTTTGCTGGATTTCCCTGAATTGACAAACACTTGGAATGTCGTGAGAACGAGATGCTGGTTATTGAGATGTAACAACAAAAATACCGTGTGTTGAACTGTTTCAACTTCTTGGGTTCTAGCCTCTTGAAGAGTCGGTTGCTTCGAATTTTTCTCATCTATCTGAACACATTTGGGGACATTTTATTAAGAAAAATTACCAATTCTTTTACTGTGCACCAATAGGTCAGAGTAACAGAAACGGTCACATCGATGATTATCGTTGCTTGAGGGCATCAGCTTTGCTAGCATAGAAGAAACATATTGTCCCACCAGTAAAGACCAAGCATAGCACAACCGCGCTGTTTCAGTGTAACATTTGCACTGGTAATTCAACAACTGGGAGTGACTAGTGGTTTATTTCGGACGTCACCACTAGGGTAACTTTCCGTTCTTCTAGGCTTTATATAAAGTTATCTGCTGTTCGATGGAATCAGCGAGTAACCTCCCAGATGTATCGACTTCCTAGTCTCTTGCGAAGGCCACATCGGCGAAACACAAGCCGAAGAAAAAAATACCAGTCACAGTCGATCGCTCCATTTCTTGTCAATTAGGGTCTTTGTGTGGGCAGCCTTTCCCGTCATTCCTGGGCATGGGTATTCGCGTGGGCTGATCACCGATCATCGAGATTACGAGCCTAGGCCCTCCACTTCTTTCCCATCCCGACATCAGAAAATAATTCATTCTCAGCTCTGTTCTGAATGAAAGCTAGGAGTTACATGAGGTTCAAAAACCAACACCCATACCTATTTCTTCGTTCGCTGGTCGGTATGTTAGGATTAAAAATAATTGACGCCTATCTACCCGTGTTCATTTCAGAAACGTTTGCCTTTCGAGATCGTGAGTTGCGTTTGAGAGGCATCAGCGAAGATGTCGTAGCCGTACCTACGGCGCAGCTTCATTTTCAAGCCTGTGACGTAAACCCATAAATGAAAATACCTGAGTTCTCTGCACCCGCAGCAGTTCCCCGGACGTAGACCCAGTTTTTGTTGAAGGCTGAATTGCTAGATGCTTTTTCGAGAAGCATTGCTGTGATTTAGTACCTACCTCGTCGCTAGCCCGCTTCAGCTTCTTTTTATCGTCCTCGTCGTCGCTAGCCCGCTTCAGCTTCTTTTTATCTTCCTCGTCGTCGGTAGCCCGCTTCTGCTTCTTCTTATCGTCCTCCTTGCAAGCTTTGTTAGATACCTCAAAAGTTACTCATTCCTGCTAACGATAAGATGGCTCTGTTCACATTCGAGAAGAGAAACACTAGTGCATAGTAGCGCTTTCTTATCCACAAACCACAAGAAATATCACCAGAATTGCAGGAATGAAAGTCCCAGCACCAAGTATAACTACAATCCCAGACGTGCTGCAACCATAAAGCGGCGCCAGCGGCGCTTCCCCACGCCTACGCAGAAACGGCCATTTTTCAATATTTTCTCCAAAATTGATTTCTTCTTTTTCTTCTTTAGCGTTGATCCCGCTTTGAAGCAGGGTCCGCTTTACCAAACCTCTGACCCCATAACGCTCTATCCTACGCGTGGTCTAGATGAATTCTTTCTCCCTTCAGGTCTACGTGTATCGTATCTATCGAGCGCTGTTTCGGACGTTCCATCGGTCTTGTGCTTTGTATGTGGAGACCGAGTTCAATCTTGCATACCGTGTCGTCACTTGCTCGGAGCACGTGCCCGTACCACCTCAAACAGGACACACAAAGTTTGTCGGGGATTGGATCCATCCTAAACCTTTCCCTTATCTCAGCGTTAGTTGTCCGAGCAAGTCGTGCTACGCCTGCCATTCACCTCAGCATTTTCTTTTCCATTACGCTGGGGCGGCGCTTGACTTTTTTGGTGGCAGGCCAGCATTCAGCTCCGTACAGAGCAACGGGCCGTACGACTGTCCAGTAGATTTTTGTCTTCAGTCGTTCCGGTATTTTTCTGTCGCAAAGAACGCCTGTGGACGCACACCACTTCGTCCGCACGCCACTGCGCTGCTTTCTCGAGCGTTCACTTCGCCGCTGAGGTCTCCATCACGAGCTATCGTTGAAGCGAGATATTGGGAGGTGCTGACCCTTACAAGTTTTGTTCCGTCAATCATCGTTGTACCAGGGTCATTCGCCTCAATCGAAAGGTACTATGTCTTTCTTACATTTAGGCGAAGGCCGAACTACGGCGATCGGTCACTCCACGCTTGTTCTAGCACTTCGAGATTAATCTTGACGTCGGACGCAAGCATTACGTCGTCTGCATAAAGCAAAGTCCATGGAACTGGTGTTTACGGATCCTTCGTTAGGACATCCATAACAACAATGAAGAGGAGAAGAGAGTTCCTTGGTGGACTCCAACCGGGGTTGGAGACTCTGCAGAAATTCCAGCAGCTACTCGAACTCCGCTCCTCGGTTCTGTATACAATATCCGAACTCAATTTATGAGCTCTTCAGGAGAGAGCTGTTTCCGTAGTGCGTTCCAGATCACCTCATGCGGCACGCGGTCAAGCGCCTTTTCCATGTCCAGGAAGGCAAGTGTAGATGCTTCTCCCTGTGCTTCTCTACCAGATGTCGAGCCGCATGGATGGCATCGGTGGCACTACAGTTGGCAACAAAACCGCACTGATTCAACGATGTTCGTCTGTCAGTTATACACTCAAACACTTCCATGGTGTGAGAAAGCAGGCGTATTTGTCTAAAAGTAAGACAGTCCGCCGGACTACACTTCTTCTTCCAGATCGGAATCGTCGTGCCTAACTGCCAATCTGTGGACATCCTCCTTCCAAAGCTACGTCTGTCTCTCAATCATACGTCCACCTGGCTTAGTCACTCCTAGTTGGTACCGTGCAGCCTCGTAGACTACGGTTTTCAAACTCTTCCTCGTGCGGTCGACATTCACAATCGGGGCAACCGAATTCCATCGATATCTTCCGCTTTCTTCTCCTTAAGACTCCACCACTCGATGCGCTGGTGTCTGCACCGCTCGACTCTCTTTTGCTTTGTTGGAGTGAATTGCATGGTGCAGATCAAAGGTCGATGTTGTGTAACCACCGACTCGCAAGGCACTACCCTTGCGTCGCTGACGAGCTTAGCATCGCGACGTCTTACGAGCACATAGTCGATCTGCGACCTCGTATTTCCGCTGTAGAACGAGATCTTATGTGACGGACTGTTACGGAATGTCGTGTTCGTGATGGACATGCGGTCATGGTCGTGCGGTCACATGGTCTTGCGAGCATGCGTACTCGAGAAGCTGAGCGCTTGCCATCTCCGTTCCGTGCTCCGAAGCCTAAACCACCGTGGCATTTATATCCATCTTTTAATGTGCCGACATGACCATTAAGATCTCATGCTACAACGATCATTTCATCTGGAGGTATCTAGACTGTCTTTTCATGACGCAGTGTCCAGAATTCCTCCTTCACCTGCTCACAGCAACCTGTCTGTGGAGCGTAAGCAGTAAAGAAATGAAGTCGTCCATTTTCCGTGATTACTATGAACTTCATTACACGGTCGCTGAAGCGCTTCATCTTCGAAATGAAATCACGAAACTGATCAAACCGCCAGACCATCTCGTCTCTTGCAACGCACGCGGGTCAGTTCTGCGATGCTCCAGAGCGGCGGACAACTCACTCGAGCGACACTGTTACTGTGCCGACATTCAGTGTTGCAACACGAGTTTTGACGTTCCCGAGGTTGTTTTTTCTTGCTTCGAGACAACTTAGCTCTGACACTCGTGGACTAGCTTGGTTACTCCTCGATGCCGTCCTTCTTGCATCGAGGATCCGTGCATACTTTTACCACTCCCCGAACTCCATGAGTTGGGTTCTCGCGGACGCCGTAGTTTTCACATAAACTGTTCGCGTCATCATACCATTTCACGTGACGTGTTTCTACATGGGTCGGCCTGTCACCACAGCCTTTCGCCAGAACTCGATGGTCCGCGACCAGTTCACCCCAAGCTAGTTGAGGAGTTTCCAGTGCATTCGTGAAAATAAGTATGTATTCGGACTTGGCCGCTCGAGCTCTATCATTCCGTGTGCAAGTTTTCCATCTTTGTATATAGTATTCATGTGTAGAAAAAAACGCCGCTGCGTTTTTTTATCGTTGCATCCACGGTACTGTAAATGGGCGGAACGCTTGGAATTCAACCCACAATATAAAAACATGATCAATGCGCGAAAAAGATATATAATTGTGGAGGTTACATGGATGTGACGCGCAGTACTCAGTACCGCTACCCGTCGTCATTACCGATAGATAAACGAACCGACTTCAGAGAACTTATATTTTAGTACGAATAGGAATGTATTCGATTAACAGCTTATCTCTCTTCCTTGCCTCCGCTTTTTGTTCATTACTGTGCTTTCCTACATTTAGTCACCGGCGCCGGATTTTTATAGAAAGGCCGTGTATTTCCAGTACGAGTCATCTTGTGCGTTTTCATATCGTTAATCGATACCTACCTTCTTAGCGCCCTTTTTAGCACACATTACTGTAACGACACATGACTGAATCAACAGGAGGATGTTAAAAGCAGAGAGTAGCATCGGTAACATATCAATACGCTGAAAGATCCTAGTTTAACACGACCACGTGGCTTAACCTTGGCTGCGTTGCACTTTGCAGAAGAAGAGGTCATTAGGAGGTGACAGCATTCACAAGACATTGTTATGGTTAAGCAAACTCGTGAAGTTAAAATTGGCCTTGCTGCTGACACCACCTCCAAAGTCCCTGAACTTACACTTGCAACATCTAGGGTATGTGGTATGAGATCTAACATGAAGACTGCTAAACTACAAATGAACCACCCTCTTCTTCCAATACCGAATGCTTTATTTTGTATGATACAAACATTCAACTTGGTTAGCCTGGTCGAGAATCGATCGCTACCATCGCTAATTTCGACATTTCTAGACTACCACCGTACGGGTGATATTCTCGAAATCTTGATTGAATTCATCATCTCAGACCGTAGCCCTCGGCATTCTTCCCACCTCATTCAAACCTACTAACATTTATTTATTTACGTGGTTGCTTTTGTCAAACCTACAAGTCCGCCTACAGTGACAATTATGCTCCATTTTTATTTAGGCCACCTTCACGCATCATCTACATAGTTTGTTACAGGTACTTTTCCCACACGAAAGCAGAGAACATGAGGGAAGTCGCGTGAGGCCTTCTATCTACCTTCTGTCCATTTTCCTATTTTCCCAAAGAGAGTTCGATCCACACTGTCGTCAAGCTTATTAAGATGTCCTAAGGGTATATTGCGCCACTATGCCTCACATTCATCGGTCGTTTGACTCTACGGTGGTTGAGGTTGTGCACAGAGAAGCATCTCCACTCAGTACGCCATCTGTTAGCTGTACAAAGGCTCCACGACCATCGTCATACCGCTGTACAACAATGTGTTGTAGAACGGTAAGATTATAGTCGTGGAACCCTTTTGCAGCTCACAGATGGCGTACTGAGTGGGGATGCTCTCCTTGCGCAGAACCTCTCATACGAAAATTCAAATTTTGGATTCTTCCAGGCTCTGACGAAAGTGGGTACTCCGAAGCGTTAGCCGTACCCCATCTTTCCCCGCTTTTACTCTCTTTTGGTTCAAGTGTGGCAGTGGAGAATGAGAGCCTCTTGATGGACGCGCTTCGCGACCAAAAGGAGTATGAACGCGTGTATGTAACACGAGTAAAAGTTTTATTTATACGAGCATGTTAAGAGACGATTTAAGTACAAACAAGAGTAAAATTCTCGTTGCTTTCATGTGGTCAGTCACCGAGTTGTATACGGTAATGTCATTTCGTTTAATATATCTTCCTGAAAAGCAGACGTCCTATAAATTCGGAATATGACGAGACCTCGCAAAGATAAGGGTAGATCATTCGAAATGGTGTTTCGCATTTCTAGGATACGTTTTTTCGTTAACGAAGGCACGAACTGTAGGCCGAAGGTTTTCATTGGAAAATGTAGTCTGCTGATTTTCCCCGACAAAACAGCTCACTACCGCTAATGCATATGAGATCCAGCCGTTAGCTGTATGTGTACGTACCATTTCCTGTAGTTCTTCAACGTGATGCCCTTTCGGAGCTCGAGGAAACTGCCCTTTTGGATCGGGCTGCCTAAATAATTACTATTGTACCAAGGCCTTAGAGGCTACTAGACAAAGACCATGCGAAGATTGGTTACAACATTTACTGCAACTTCTGCATTTGTTGTGTTCACTAAGGGCTTGTTCAGACGACGCGCGTCGAAAATGCAAAATTGAAGCTCAATCAATAATTAACGTCATTGATCGAATTTGCTCTTTTGCATTAGTGGCGCAGTCCGGTTGCGCCTCATATAGGCAAACTTACTGGTCGCTCGGGTTTTTTAGAAGGCTGCTATTCTTTATTAATGGAAATTTTGACAAAATTCACTTTTTTCGTTCAATTTCTTTCCTATGTGATTATATGCCTAATTTTTTTGCCTATATGAGGCGCAACCGGACTGCGCCACTAACGCAAAGGAGCAAATTCGATCAACGACGTTAATTATTGATTGCGCTTCGATTTTGCATTTTCGACGCGCGTCGTCTGAACGAGCCCTAACAGTAAGTGTTGCATCGCAGAGTATAAGGATGGGGAGGGATGGTTCTGGAATTATCTTCTATAATACATATTCGGCGTCCTGTCCGAAAGCGGATGTCGTGGCATTCATCCTCGTGCATCCATGTCTCGACAGTGACTGTTCTCGCCGCTACGGTTTCTTCGCACGGTTGCGGGAATTATAGGACAGTGCTCAATCGGCAATCGTGGCGCATCATATGGGGGTCAATTGGGCTTGTGCTCTTCCTTACGTAGCAGCTTCACGTCGGTGTTCTTTTATTCAGGCGACGCATAATCGAACGTCGAACTGACCGTGACTCTTAAAAGAACAGCACGACTTGATCCGCGCTAAGGGGGGGTCGTGTTCCCAAACACATCGCTGGGTGCGAATACGGGGCCTGCTCCAGAACATCGCTTATAGTGATCTCTCACGCATCAAAGGCTCCGGCGCCGTCATCAAATTCGGCGCAAATTCTACGGGGACGGGAAGAACGCCAATGTTCAAGGTGTCGTTCCAGCCGAAGTACTCGGGCCAGCAGTAGAATCATTTTCTGAGTCCAGTCTGGGTAGACGAACGGCACAACGTGGCTGGGGTAGTCTACCTCTGCGTTCAGCCTTGCGAAGGGTGGTGGCGTCCATCGTCCCCGGCAGCCTAGTATGGTCGAGCATGGCGATAGCAGTGGTCAAGGTCATAATTGACTGCTCTATTCCGCGGGCCTTATCGACGTTGACGTCCATAGTACTCGGCAATGGAGGCCGTTCGCCAGGAACATTTTCAATTGGATGGCTCAAACTTGGAAGGGCCACATGTCACAGCCACACTGGTGGCGGAGATGTGATGGTCAATGCCGAGGAGCGATCTGCAAACAGACAACCGATTACACAGGATTGGTGAGTGTGGGTGTTGCTGATAAATATCTTTACTAAGGGAACTCTCAGATTATGGCCAATGAGTGTGATCAGCGCGCTATTCTCGCTGACTTCTATCACCCTATAGGGTCCTTCCCATCGATTCGTGAGTTTAGGGTTGCGTGCATTCCTCTCACTAGGCACCCTCACAGTTCTGGAATTATCTTCTATAATACATATTCGCTACCACAGCTACCTTTCTTCTGATTAGTACATCCCTTTTTTACGTTTCTATTCATACGTGGTGACTGTTCTACGGCACAACTGCTCAATCCAGCGCATCATACATTGCTGGTATCAATAAAACCGAACTATGAAAAATTGGGGGGCTGAGCGGCTCTTCAGACTCTGCTGTGGCATCAAACCGAAGTATAGCAGTAGAAAGGTAGGTGGTCCTCTTTACTGCCGTCCACTGAAGTGATGTTGGTCAAAAAACTATTTAGTACGTAGTTGACGGTAGGGGTGTTTTCGTCCGCAGATTTAAAACGGATGTCAGATTCGTGATCAGCTCCTCTAATAAATATCTTTACTAAGTGAAATTTCAGCGAAAGTAATCCGATCAAGGTCAGGTCCGATTTTGTTGCCGCAGCAGGGAATATCCCACTTTCACAGCGACAGCACGACCGCTCGTGGCGCAGGTCCCTATCCCTCATCATTACTGTGTTGCAGTGAAGTTTGAAGTGTCCTTGAGGCGTGGTATCGTTTGGCTGCCGAGAGCGAATGGCAAGACGGGTTAAGCTGGCTTACAGGCACATTTAGTCATTTTGTTTGTGTTAAAGTGGCAGTTACGGAGGTAGGACAATTGTCTTTGCCGCACTCGCACATGGACTTTTCAGAGTTGGAGTATCTGTAGAATGGATGAGACCGGAAAAGGTAAGAACATCGATTGTCTGCCGTATTTTGTCTGTTAAATGGTGATTTGGTTCTGAAATAAGTTGTGAATGGAAGACTCATATCTTGATTTTTAACATACGCGTTCGGTGGTGTGAATGGCATCTGCGGTGCAGGTTCTTGTTGATTCGGTGAACGCCCATCATTCTGAATAGAAAAAAACGTTAAATCGCGCTACGATCTTTAAATGATGTGTGATGCTTCTAGCAATGCGATCATCTGCGCAAGTGCATATGCTGATGGGAGAACAATCATGCTTAAAAGTACATAAATTTTCAGACTGGGCCTTCCTTTTTCTTTCATAAGCAAAGGTTGTTCTGCGCAGTGATACCGATATGGAAGCTGATGAGACTATAGCTGTCAGTGATTTTATAGTGTGGTACTGCAGCAGCTGAAATAAGGATTGTTAAACCGAAAAGAATGACTCACCTTGGTTTTTTTCTGTTGGTCAACCTCAATTTCTAGTTCATCCATGCCTTCTTCAGTTTGCTGAGTGTGCAATAACATGCCCCCTTTCTTGACACCCTTCCTTTCCCTTTTATCGGCTCTGTCAGCGACCTAGGAAAAATCGGCTACCGTTTTGACGATGACGACTCTTGTGCCTGTAGGTCTATATATTATTGGTCATTATTTATTATACTTCTTTCTCTTCCGGCACTGGATCGCGAAACGGAAGACTATTCCATACTCTACTGCAGCAGCAATGCAAGGCTGAGAAATTGCGCTAGGGGGCGAGTTCTACTGATGTCATACTGTTGGGCTGAGATTACTCAGAGTCAGGTGATCTTCGGCTTCGATACCAACGTTCTCTTACTATGGGTAGCATAGCTTACAACTGTAAAGGTCTGTTTAAAATCAAAATAATGGACCACACTTACATCTCCTTGGTCTTGCGTAGCATCGATGTAGAAGGAGGACCGTCTAACTCTGGGAGTGGGATTGTGCTTGTTCGCTGACGATTCGTCTTGGGTGCTTCTGGTGGGAACACGAGGCTAAATACATTGATATAATTTACGCTATAATCATACGACGATGGGTTCAAATTATATAAATTTAATGACTTGACACTTGAATCCTTGATCTCGTACATACCAGGCTGTCCAATAATTCATGTCCGCAAATTTCACCATTTTAAATTCTTTTTCAACTTTGTTGAAAAACAAGTCTAATCAACAGTTGTTGCAGCCGAGTGTCGTCGCCAGTTCACGGGTGGTGGCTTCCGGCTTCTCCTTGACACAGCGACGGAATTCGTCATCATCCACCGTCGAACGCCTCCCGCTGTGCTCCCTGTCTTCAAAGCTCGTGTCGTCCCTCACGAAACGATTGAGCCAGCGCCTGACTGTGCGTTGGCATATTACATCCTCCCTCACGCTGTGCAGATGTTGGCGACCGCAGTGGCCGTGTCGTTGCCGAGCAGCAGCCACTCGTAGTACACGAACATACGGATTCGACCTTGGTCCATTTTAAGGCCCACTCAGATTTAGCTGCCGCAGTGTGACTGGTGACGCGCGCGTCAGCTGCGACACGGCAACTGCACCCGCTTTATATACCACTGGCAAGGGTCACGGGAACTCTGCGAGAAAAACGGATGTGGGGTGCGCTCATCCCCCCTTTTGCTGCTAATTTTACTAGAAGGCTCACACTTGCTTGTTATTATAACACGTTTAAGGGAAATTATAAAATTTTGAAATTTTTCGGACAGGAATTATCGGACAGTCTTATATATATATATATATATATATATATATATATATATATATATATATATATATATATATATATATATATATATATATATATATATATATATATATATATATATATATATATATATATATATATATATATATATTAGGCTGTCGCAAAATTAATTTCGGTTTCTGAGTGGGTTCAGAAGAAAACTTTTTTACGCCGTATTATCCCGTCTCAAGGAGATACAAGCATACTGTTAGGTAGGAGTTTATCCGTTCTATCAAAAGCGTACGTTACTGGCACTCTAGTTTGTGCAGCCGATTTTTTCCAGGGCTTCAATCGAACATGAAGCGACGCGACTTTTGAGTGCTCGAGCTTTATGAGTACAAATTGGGACAACCCGCGGTAGACGCGGCACGTAACCTTAACAGAGCTTTTAGAAAGGATTGTCCTTCCGAACGGACAGTGCAGCTCTGGTTCAGAAAATTTCCTTCTGGCGCTTTTGATGTCGAATAAAAAGCTGGTCGTGGTCGCAAGTGGTCCCTTGATGAAGAGGATTTGAGGAGAGCCGTTGAAGCAAATCCAGAGACAAATATTGGTGAGCTAGCAGAAGACCTGGTTGTACATCACTCTACAGTTGCAAGACATTTGAACAAATTGGCAAGGAGAAGGAGATGTCAAAAAGGATTCCTTATGAATTGACCGATGAGCAGCGTCTTACGCATTTTGACATCTGTTCGAATCTCCTAATTCGTTATAAAAATGAACCGTTTGTCAACCGTATTATAGCTGTAAATGAAAAATGGGTTCTTTAAGATAAAAGTAAACGGGTGTTTGCTTGGGTTGATAAGGATGCTCCACCAAAACTTTTGCCTAAATCGAAACTTCATCGTAAAAAGGTTATGGTTACTGTGTGGTGGTGTAGTAAAGGAGTTATCCATCACAACTTCATGACACCTGGTTGTTTAGTTACAGCAGAGCCATGCTGTTGCGATTCAGACGAAATATACCCAAAATTGCAAAAACTGAGGCCGGCACTAGCGAAAAGAAGCGATGCGATCCTATTGCGGGACAACGCAAGTGTGCACACCGCGAAAATCACCCGGCAAAAATTGACCCAGTTAGGCACTGAAGTTCTCTCTCATCCTACTTATTCTGCTGACCTTTCGCCAACAGACTATCACTTTTTACAAGCATTTGATTCTTATTTGCGTCAGAAAAAATTCGCTGATTCGACCGATGTTGAAAATGACTTTCTTGCTTTCGTTAATTCCCGTGACCGTAGTTTCTTCTCTAAAGATTTGGTTTTATTACCACTTCATTGGCAGAGATGTGTAGATTCTGATAGTTTTTACTTTGATTACTAAAGTTGCGTTTGAGCTGAGTTATTGCGGTTTGAATTGAACGGTCCATTTCCGAAATTAATTTTGCGACAGCCTAATATTTCCTTTCCACCACCCTTTCATCGCCCTACAGCCGATTGTCTGTTTGCAAGGTTCGTTAAAATACCAACAGATGAATGAATAAATATGTAAATCTACATCATTCGCTGAAGTAAGTCACACTTAAATAATATGATTAGAAATGTTGGCGATCTGCTCTCATTGCATTTCAGGCGGCAGAGATTTTTCTTTTGAATTTGGCTCAAACGAAGGGCGGTTTATGGGGTGCTGTACTCGAATCTGGAATCTGGAATCTGCTGTACTCGGACCGGAAACCACTCATATCCCTTGCTAGAGCGGCTGGGTGACATGGCTTCACATGTCACACTTGATCTAACTTCCTCTCTCGTGAGATTGTGAGACGCATTGAGCAGGATGTGTTATTTTTTGTCCCATAAAAGATAGACCCGTTGGAGAGTGTAGGGAAAGGAACTCGGTGAGACGAAACTTCCCCTCCTCCGTGCAAGAGCTGTTTTCATGACAATAAGCGCCGTAGTTTTTTGAACGACACTGTTGATTCGTTTTGAAAACGGTATTCTTGCGGCCAGCTGCGATATCGCTTGACTGTGACGTTATCATATGAAAAGGTCTTTCATATGGCACCCCACATTAGTAGTGAAAATATTCAAACCTTCGCTTCTAACTCTGCCTTTTCTCTAAACATTCCAAATATGCCAAGAATTCAACATTGAATAACATACAGAAATAGCCCTCGGCTTTCCAGTTGAGTCGGACGTTGAAAGCTTCCCAGACATTTCAAATACCACAACAATCTGAAAAATCTCGCGGTTTAACACTAGAGCGGTTCTGTACAACTTCCGCTCCCACCGTTTCGTAAAATCATCAACCCTTGACCGCTTATTAACCCAAGCCAGACGAGGAAACAAAATAGATAAGTCCTTCTAAAAATTCGCCATCGGTGATTCCAAGCATGGATAGGAAAAGTCAATATTGAAGAGCGCAGGAATAAAGGACTGGGGATAGGCGTTACGATCCATGGAAAATGGAAGAGTAAGGCCTATGGTATACTCCGGCAACGGGCACGTCGCAGCGGAGCTAAAAATGCATGGCTCCCCTCAATGCAGCACTGCGGCTGGGTTTTTTGTATGCTGCTGTGTGCGGGGACTCAGAGCACTGCTGCCCAACCATCGCAGCTAGCTGCGACAGGCGTCGCAGCTCCCTGCGACGAAAGCCACAGTACTGTCCTGAGCGGATCTGCACCATCCTCTTTGCCCTTGCGGTAAACAATCCGAGTCCCTGCACGCAGCAGCATACAAAAAACCCAGCAGCAGTGCTACATAGAGGGGACGCATGCATTTTTAGCTGCGACGGGCCCGTTGCCGGCGTATACCATAGGCCTAATTCGTCTACTTGGCATCATGTCCGTAGCATACCTCTTTCACAACTCCCGATATCTGAGTGGGACACAAAAAATGATTATGATTGTATAGCTCAGGGAGAAATGCTGTAGAAAAGATGCCCTATGCTGAGACTGTGCCTCTCTTCTCTATTCTACCCTGCGTAGAAAATCATGTTCCGCTATTTTTTCTTGTAATGCACACCATATGTACATTCGCAGGGAACGCACCCCGGACCAGCGGGGGATTTTTTTGTCCGCCGCCATCTTGCACAAGGAAAGTGAACAGGACGATCTGTGTCGCGGTAATCACTGGTCAAATCTTCTCGTAAGTCTTCTTGCCTCAGGTAAGTCCGGCTTAACGGGCCGTCTCATAAGGCCTTCTTGTTTGGTGTTCCCCGGCCCAGTTGGCTGGGTCCAGTCGCTGTACTATGGTTGTTCCCAATCGAGGCTCGGGTCCCCGTCATCGAAAGGGACACCTAGAAGGTTCTAGAAAGGAACGTTCTTGACAGTTCTCGTTAGGTATCCTTATGGTTCCCCGGTAGGGTTCTCGTACAGGTCGGCTCCATCTCAGCAGAGCGCACGCTTGGGTGCTGCAATTCAATGTGCTCAAGTCGGTGCTGTCTGTCGGGTTTCCCTTTATTTTTATTTGTTGAATAAAGGCATTTTGTTCGCTGTTGTTCTTGTGAACGGTTCCCAACGGTGATTATCTGTATTCGTCGTTGTTGTGTGTCTCGGGAGAGCAAAATAAACTAAGGCCCTTGTTAAGGCCTCTGCAGAGTGTTGCTGCTGACAGCAGCAGCAAAAAGGGGGCGGAGCGCCTTTCCACCCAGGACCACCGCTCTGCTGGCGGTTTGCTGCTGAAATCGACAGCAGCGCCACAGCAGCAAAATGACGTGTGCTGACGTCATTTTCTGGTGATTCGTGCTAGGACCTCTAGCACGAATGATGTCCCGTCTAGCGTGGCGTACCGATCGATTTGCTGCGGCAGCAAAAAATGATCGAAACCATTCCGTGCTGCTGCTGCTGCTGGCTGCTGCTGGCTGCCAGCTGCAGCAGCAGCACTCTGAATAGCCCCCCCTGCTGTGAGTTTGCTGCGCAGCGCTGCTGCGTTGCTGCTGGGCTATCCTTCATCATTGCTGCTGCTGCCAGCAGCAACACTCTGCGGAGGCCTTTATACGTTCGCTCACCCCCAGCGTAACTCGTCCATTCAGTATCAGACACCGTGGGGCCAGACACGTTTGTACGAGTTCACCACGCCAGCGTCACCATGATAACTCGTACAAACGTGTCTGGCCCCACGGTGTCTGATACTGAATGGACGAGTTACGCTGGGGGGTGAGCGAACGTATAACAAGTGCCTAAGAGAATGTAGTCGCTCTCATTCACTAGATACTTAATGGTGATTGGGTTAGTGTCGCATCCACGGGACGATGTCGGAAAGTGGAAACGGCACTTCTACCGTTTCACTGCCGGGCGTGGCCGGGGAGGAGCAGCCCCACCTCCCAGCACGTCACGTCGCTAGGTGGAAAAACATCCAGACAGGTCGTTTTCATATTCTGCCACGTGCCGTCGACATCCACAATCGCGGGCAATCGTATTGCACCGATAACCTCGGCTTCCTTTTCCTGAAGACGCCACCACTCGATGCACTTATGGCCGCATCGCCCGACTCTTATGCTTTGGTAGAGTGAATTGCATGGAGCAGATGAAAGGTCGATGGTCGACTGTTGTAGAAGATCAAACTTGTTTAATGCTTCCGAAACATTGTATTCACGACGACAAAATTATGCGGACCCGTATACTCGAGAATACGCTCATCCTCGTTTCGAATTCGGAACCTCCATAGCATTTGTACCCATATTTTGATATGCCAACGTGGTCGTTGAGATCTCATGCGAAAACAACCACTTTTTCCTGTTGGAATCTCGGCAGCCTTTTCGTGTAGAAACGCCAAGAACTCATCTTTTTTCTTCAGTCGGCCTGCGGGGCGTACGCAATGAAGAAATGGAGCCGCCCCTCTTACGCGACAGCCACTAGTATCATTTGCGTATCACTGTAGTGCTTCACCTCCGCAGTTGAGACACGGGAGCACTCGGAGCAATTTCGATGCCATCCGTGGTCTTACGATAGGACCACCAAAGTACAAAACTTTTAAGCAACGGCAACGGCCAATACCCCCGACTTACTGTCAGACCACCTCGTCTCTTGCAACGCACACAGGTCAATTCTACGATGCTCCAAGGCGGCTAACTCGCGACCTGTCAGTGTACCGACCGACGTTTGAAATTGCAACACTTGTCTTCACACAGCCTTAACATGTTAGAATTCGCTTGCTTCACCCTCGAGGTTGTTTTTCCTGCTTCGAGACAGCGTCGCTCTGTCACTTGCGGACTAGCTTAGTTACCACTTTATGTCGTTTTTCTCGCATCGAGGACCCTCGCATACTTTCAACGCTCACCGGGCTCTGTGAGTGGGTGTCGGTTACCGCGGACACCGATCATACCACTAGAGGAGTCGTGTTTCTTTATCGCCCAGCCCATCACCAGGGGCTGTCGCCGAAACTTGATGGTCCGCGATTAGCTCGCCCCAAGCTAGTTGGGGAGTTCCCAGTGGCACCAACGTGGAGGAGCCGATACCCCAGGGCCCAAAATCACGAACGGACGAGCGGTCTCCGAAACCGCGGCGCAGCCAGAACCAGTCGACAGAGTCGATGAGAGATTGCGCTTAACATAGGAAGGTTACGATAAGTAGAGAAAGGTGCGCGCCTTTCACAGGCTGTATCTCGGGGTTTATCGGGGTTTATCAATGATGAATGTGGGCCCAGGAAACACTCAAAATACCTGTTTGAATTACGGTTGCTGGCGATTTTTGAGTGTAACTTGTCACCATCGCAACGTTAAATCTGACATTGAGTAATACAGATGACGTCGATAAAACTCACAATCATTAAGTTACTTATGTATATGAGAAGAACCATCAAGTAGAGACTCGTTATGTATGCTATCACGAAGGAAAACGTGACCATCAACTGAAACTGCGAAAATCTTGTCCGAAGCTACGACTGAGAGCTTGAGAACACACTACATCGGAATGTCCAAACCGATCATGGGTAGCAGACGTAGGAAATGAGACTGCATTGATGCTACTCGGTCTAATGTATGATACAGTAACATACTGCCATTATTTACCATCTTTGAATAGAATGAATGTAGGGCGACGGATGATACCACTCCTGTGTATACTTCTGTGACTGGACTGCTTCGCTATGCAATCCTTCTCTTCTTCCCTAGTGGTTAGCACTTCTCCTACATTTATAACTTATTGTTCTTTCTGGTTCCTGTACAGTTTTCTAGTATTAGGGTGAACCAGAAGTCCAGTCCCTTTCCTTGCTCCATTCTTACCCCAACATCATTCTTTGTTTTCTAAGAAACGGCGAAGCATTGGACTGTGAACTAAAGTCTATTTCATTCGCTGATTCGAGTACATTTTTAGCAATCCGCCTGGGTGTGGTATCGTCCATGTTGACTTGTGTTGGCAAAGGAAATGGGCTACTGGCTTCGCAAGTTGATATTCGGATGATGCAAGATCAATGCTATCTACTCGGTTTGAAAAAGTTCAACCGAGTCGAACTTCCTGACATTTCCAATGATTTGCTTCAAAAAAAGGTGCTATTTTGCACCGCGTTGTGGAGGATGCGGATACTTGAGTTTAACCAAGTCGTGCAATTCATTTGATGCACTTATTGATGGATTTGCTCCGATTGCTTCACGGAGTGCTTTAGAATCCGTTATCACAAGTCGATCTGATCAAGGATTAGTTGTTGTTTCGTTTTCTGTACCGTCAAATCTGCTCAGCTGAAACCATGCAACATGTTTTGAGACAACCTTGTCGTCTTTGATTTCAGATGTTCTTTTTGCGCTGTAGTTGCATTGAAGCTTTGTTTCCAGTGATGATTTCAGTGATGACATAAAAGTTTACTTCTCCGTTGGGTGGAACAAAACAGCACTGAAAAAGGGAAAGAATTCTTGGTTCAGCCTAATACAGTGTATGCTCTATGATCCTCGGACGTTATTATGGGTAGCGTCAATGAATAAACCTTACAGTTTCATTGAGTCCAAATACCTACATAAGTGTCATAAGCTCTATGAACAAACCTTTACCAATTGAATACATTTAGCAACTATTATACATCACCATACTGAGGTTTTATAGAAAGAGAACTTGTAGAACAAACCTTTACTGTTTAACAGATCACTAACAATGCAGACTGTGCTGATAAAATGATTGTTTGTTTTGTTTAAACATGCAAAGTGGAAGCACGCAATTTGGAACCTGGCGTTTTTAGCTAGTTCCAGCAGTATAGTTAAGATCATTTGCCATGACGTTGTTATGGGCAACGTTCAGTATATGCAAGATAGATTCCCAAAAAAGTCAAGAACTCCGTTAACAAATCCCTGAATAAATACTGACTTGCGTAATTGTGAAAATTGTTAGCATCATGCCATAAGGGACCACGTTTATTAGACTCAAGTCCTCCTCAGCAACAGGTATCATCATTTTGTTAATTTATTATTCGAGCTTACATGGGGTTTGATCAAGGTGGTCTGCCGACTCCGGTGCTCCTACGAAAGCTCCATTTTTCTGAAAGCCGGTGTGCGTCAGTGACCTGCTAACAATTATACTTAGCTGATAGCTGTATGTGTTTACGCAGGTTCACACAACAACTTGCTACTTTGGAAGCTTGATCAAGAAAGACTACGAGTATCAGTTGAGCGCTTTACCACTGCACCACTCACGGCCATGCTCTCAGCAGTGATGTAAAATGTTAGTTGTTCTCCTATATTCAAACGACGTGTCCTATTCCCGCTTACAAGTGAATACCTGCAGGAATATCACGGCGCTCTGCTTATCAACAAAATTGAACCGCCGGTAGAAGGTCGGTCAGTTGTGAGTGCCAGTTGCCGTAGCCGGTTGGAACGCAGAAGAGTCTTCACAATGCCGTACTGTCTGTCCGCTTTTACATTCTCACTGAGGTGGTGAGTTGAAAAATGGTTGGCACTCTTTCAAATTCTGTACCCCGCTATGTTGAGTTTTCTCACATTAAATGGTGTCTGTCTCGAGTAGAGTCAGAACCTGCGTCTCCTCCCGCCGCGCACTAATTCGCAGGGCTTTTGGCGATTACAGCTCAACATAGCGGTGGGGTTCAAAATCTAAAATAGTGCCAAATGGTTCATAAATTTCTCACAGTTCCGCTTCGAATGCTCACAGCCTTCCGAAGGTGCCGAGTTAAATCAGTTACCAAGGGACACCAATTGAAACAACGTTCTTTCACGGATGCAATACTTTTTGCATCGCTCTCTCAGCAAAAATATTGAAAATCTTCTCAATTACTTACAATCCTGTGGTTGTTAGATCTTCAGATAACCCGACTTCATTGAACGAGCGCGTCCCAGTGAGAGAGAAGCAGCATACGTTCGAAGTCCTTTTAGAAGCAGCTCGCAGTCCTCGGTCGGAAATTGAAAACTGGGGATTGAAAACAAGGATCGTAGGTGGACTTGACACCGGTTTCGAGTTTCGATTAGAGTTTGAATGGTGAAGTCGTCGTGACCCCATGAATCACCGTCTTGAGTTCAGTGAAGCTCGTCTTGTTATTTGCATAAAATCTCTTAAGGAGATGTTCCTTAACGATATACACCAAAGTCGGAGGAACGTGCCGAACCTTTGAGAACGTCGACGAAACAAGTTCGTTAAAGGTCGCTGGTCCACCTGCTTCCAATTAACACCCCCATTATCTTTTGATTGTTTTACATCTTTTCCTCCAGGAACAACAGCAGATTAGTTCCCAGTACTTGTTGGTCATAGAACGATAGAAAATCGATGGCGGTCAAAATGTACTAGAATAGCTGTAGAGGAATTTGATAAACACGTTTCTGAGTATAAAATTGGGATAGAGGTATGCGAGAGAGTGCAAAACGCATGTCTACCATCTATGATACGTTTCAGCACCACTGTACGACTGCCTGTGTTGGCAATCATTAGTCTGGTTCTCACGAGCAGTGTTATGTCGTCGTGGTACGACGACTGTTACGATGACAACACTGGATGGGTATCATCAACTGTGAACGACTGGGATAAAGGAAAGTATCGAAATGTCATGATGAAGGTAAACTACTACAATTGAATTAATTCCCATTATAGCTATTATATAATGACAGTAGAGGAATTCTATCTCCAAGAACCTAAAAATCCAGTGTGCAATCTCTCTAGATGCTCTTTTACCCTTCGAGGGTTTTAGGTGAGCACCATTCGTAGTTGCATTCCGTTTTGGAAGACGACAATAACGTCGGAACGCCAAGCTTCATGATAAAATTTTTGCCTAACCACCTCGAAAGACAAAGCAGCAAAAGAAACTGTTCACAGCACTGCCGGGGTTTGAAGAAGAGTTAACCCTCACCCCTTCTCACTTTCCCTTATGTCTGACATCACTCTGAAGTCACTTTGATATTAGCATCTACTACTTACAACGCTGGTGTTATGTTTTTCAGTATCAAAACTTTTCTTTAGGTTGTTTCACAGAAAAGCACAAACTGGTACAATGCTGAAGAAGTGTGCAAGAAACATTGTGCCCGCTTAGGGCGCGTTGCCGACGCGTACATTTCTTTCGTTGGAAGTACGTTTAGCCATATTTGGGCAGAGCAAGCGAGTAGGTGGCGTCAATTTGTACCGGCCAAGTTTTGGCTTCATCACACCAACCTGGTACAGTGGTAAGGTGCGTTACTGACAAACGCACGGTTGAGCGGTCGATCCCCGCCCAACCTAACAGAGCCTTCCGTATCTCCGGGGCCGGGTAAATTGGTACCAGGCTTATCTAGGAAGGTAAAGATACTGACGTGGTACAGCGGCTGGCCCTCGCAAGTCATTGTAGAGATCAAATACGCATTCATCGTGCCCCTACGATTCTGAATGGAACACGAATGTGACTTTAGGGAACAGATCGCCACCGGCATCTTTACCTCTGCCCTATCTTTACCACATTAGGTGCAATGTTGTTGGGTCTCAATAAACTGTGTGTGCTCTGCTTCGACAGCAGAGCGATAGCGATTAATGATGAGGTATAGATACAAAAGATGTAACCCGACAATTTTCACAAGAAAGGCTGATTAGGTTACTGGTGTTACTCCTCAGATCTTCCAGAACTTGAGAACTCCATATTCTGGAGGCAAAATTTGTTTGTTTGATTTTGAAGTTTTTTTTTTGAAGTCGCCAATTCTATGCTCTATATACATTCTCTATATTACATTCTCATTTCTTCTATATTACATACTATATATATTTCTCTAGATCGGAATCAAAAGTTAAAGTTTTGAATGAAAGCGTTTCCAAAGAAAACAGTACACGAAAATTAAACTTTGCCAATTTTGTGCTACAGAAAGGTGGAAAGTCCTTTGTTTTGAAAGCTTTTAGTATCCCGAAAGACCCTTTAGCTTGTATTGATGATTTTGTGCCCGCGGAACGTCCAGTAAAGCGGAAGCGACGCAAAGTGAGTTCAACCCCACCCGGTGAAATACAGAATTGGAAAACGAACAGCTCTCACAAACGTACGACCACCCGAAATTGCCTTGAAAGGGAAACTTAAGAAGACTATAGGAAAAAGAGCTCTTATTGTGATAATATTGTGTCGGAAGAATCACGAGGCATCTCCATTCCTCCAAATTCGTACCATTTTCAGAGTTCGTCCATCAGCGTGCCTGGACTGCAGACAACGACCCAGATGTCATCGAAAGAATGGTTTCCAGAGGATCGAGGACTCCCGATAGCTGTCCAAGCGTATGTTCTGCATATTCTGATTGTTGTCATCTTGGATACGATGAAAACATACTTCGTCTTTTTCATCTTCGAAAGAGAATAGACCACACAGACTCAGGTGTCGCTACGTAAAGGTGACTGAATCTAGAAACGTTCGTTAGCATTACTATCAGGTCGTTAAGTATGAAATGGCCGATTTTGTTTCAAAACTTCGCTTTATTATTTCACAAACAAATGGCACTGTAATCAACCAAAATTTCACCTAAACAGTCAACACACCTGTCATTTGAATGGTTACTTGTTAATTCCGGACGCATAGAAATCTGAAGGACGAGAAGCGATGAATTCGTGAAAGGCATTTTCCACATCCTCTTGAGAACTGAGCTATCTATCTCGTAAGAATTTTGTATTTCTTCATGGCTTCGAAAACCTCCTGCACAACCTTAGTTCGTAAGCAGCGCTGAAAACTAAAATATGTTTTTGAAACCTTCACAACAGAAGGAAAAGCTAGAAGCCAACAAACGAAAATATCTAAGAATGAATCTTGAAAGCTAAAACGTGCGAAAGCGGCCATTTCATACTTAATGACCTAATAGAATATTAGCTTCACCCCGAAAAAATAATGGAGACAATGTGGATTTCGAGTGTTCACACATGAACGTGAAATGAATTCTCACGTGCACATTCAAATTCGGCCTCACAAAAAAGCTACTTTTAGTGGGAAGAACCTAGCAGAGTACATACATAGAGCTCAGCTAAGACTACGTTTGAAATCATATTTCGATAACAGTATTTTTTCCAGGTGGTTAACGAAGAAATCCAATTGTTCATACCGTGCACAAGCTTGCTTGATGCGGTGTTGTGTGAAAAGGATGCACCTTAATATTTTGTTGTTGTTAAGTCCATGAAGGATGTAATTAAAGTTTTGCGTTATCTGATTGAATACATGCCAATCATAACATAGTGCAGCGATAGCCTTTCATTCCAAAAGTTTTTTGAATAGTCAGCAGAATTTGAATAAGGAGCCGGATAGGTGCCTAGGATCTCAATACTGCTCAACTGGGTTTCCAAGAGGAGTGAAGAGCCCCACACCCGATTTCACTATCGGGGATCAGTATTCGTTCAACGCCGATCAAGCATTCTTTGGTGGGTAAACGACAGGGATCTCGGGTTTATTGCATCCCGCTGGCGCGCTTAGGTATCGAGCGCCGCACCATAGTGAGAGCGCCCCAGTGCTAATTTCAGGAAACGAGCTGATATCCCGCTCAGTTTTCATTTTCAGCTATTATGTTGCTAACAATATGTTTCAGCAGCAAATAACACTGTCAAACAGAAAATAGGGAGCGTAATCAAAACTACAGCACAAAAAGACTGAAGTGAACACTAATCAAATACATTCAAGAAACAATTCTGAGGAAAAAGACGATTTATCGATTCTGAGCTGGTGGCCTCTTGCCTGCAGCACCCATGATCACGGCCGCTGCATTGTTTTAGACCTGATTGCAATAAATCGCGTTTTTCGGGGGATATACAAGGTCTTATGGGCCCGCGTGGTGCAGTGATGAGAGGCGCTACTGACACCCACATGATCGAGCGATCGATCCCGGCCCGGGCTTACCAAGCCTTCCATCCCTGCGAGGTCGGGTAAATTGGTACCAGACTTGTCTGGGAAGGTAAAGACACTGACTTGGTATAGCGGCTGGCTCCTGCAAGCCATTGTATAGGCAAAACACGTATTCACCATCCTCTACGATTCCAAATTGAACACGAATGCGGCGGCGCGTCCTTCGACGCCGACACCTTCACCTTTACCTTTATACAGGGTTCATTTCGCGCGAAATGTTATATACGCCGATTTCCCCTCATGAATCTGGACCCTGGCGCAACAGTGAAAATTTCTGCTTTTCGAAATTTTCTTTGCATTGCTTTGAACAGTGCGGTAGGTAGAACAGAGAGTGGCGAGTGGTTGCGAAAGCACACAAAATTTCGCATAGCGTATTATTGTAAATTTAACTCAAATTCTATCTTGTCATCTCAACTTTTATTCGCCTCGTTATCTTCAATTTGCTATATATGTACATAAACATGCATTTAAGTGGAGCTGAGTCAGGTGGAATTCGAAACACACGCAAACTAAGACGCCATTAAGCGCCATCTCATAGTTTACATGTTTCATTAAAAAAAGAACACTATTATGCTGGCTACCAAGCAAAGTTGAAAACAGTGGCAACCGAAAATAGAAGTGAAATGCACATAACCACAACGGATCTACAATTCTAGGTCTTTTGAGGGAATTCACATGTCGCTTTGGTATCTCTCATTAACAACTTAACAACATCAAAATTCAAGATGACAGCAATGCACAATAGAAGCACTGCACTTTCGATCGTTACAGGTCACAAGATGGGGTGCTCTACGACTTGTTGGCTAGAGTGGCAAATCGCAAACCGTCAAGCACAGGAAACAAATGTTGTGCGAAAATGCATCTGAAGCAGGGGCAGCATGTCGTGAAAATATATTCTTGAAGGTTCGCGCTAGCCAATAAGTAACCAAGAAGCCAATCGATTTTACTATTCACTCGAAGTTATGCTTGATTGAGTTCAGATAATCGCAACAACGCTGATGTCAACGACCGGCTTTCTGACAAGGGTTTCATCTAGAGCTTCTCGCACTCTCCACAGCGGCAGTGGAGCAGCAGTGTTCAGATGTTCAGGAATAACATGAATGGGCGCGACCTTATTGCGGTAGTGCTGCCTGCAACGGTCGTTTCGGCAGGAATGACCGGGATATTCCCTCCGGCCTGCCGGTGGGTCTGAATGCCCTGCTCCGACGGCAACTGCCGCTACTCTGCGTCCCTGCGCTACGCTTCTATGCAGCCGTCTCTGAATGGGAGTTAAGGAATCTATAGTGGAAGTCGTCGTGTGTGCTTCTCCGCCACCATTTCATCTGCCGTTCTTCGAAACCACTAGGGTCGTTTTTCGCTGTCATTAGGAAGAAAGCCGTGATAAGAACTCGAGGCAACGTGGAATACCCACAGCGCGCACTCATTATCAGATATCTTCTCGTTTTGCCACCGGCAACATGTGGCGGTCTCGCAGCGAATACTGGCGCTGCTTCTATTGCACTGCTTCACTGCCGCTGCCGACTATGCTTGAGCATAACTATGTGGATTATGACTACACTAGCAGAAACTGTGACGTGTTGAAAATTCAACGACTCACACATTAAAAAGCACTGAGTTCTGCAGACTACCGGAGTAAAATGAATTTGGTACGACTTCACCACGAACGCATATTCTGAGGATCGATCTGCCTTACTTGAACTAGAAGAACCGCAGACTCATTTCAGATCTCGAAAGGATTAAGGAATGATGCTCAAGTGAAAACCGTGGAGCCGGAAGTGAAAACACATTCGCTAGTACGCGGAGGCTCTATAAACATCTGGACATGTGGGTGTGCTTCGATAGCAATCCCCTTAATCGTATGACATGAGCAGAAGTCCAGAATATGAAACAGAAGTTCTACAGGAAAACACCCATTCCTGATGAACCATCCTCACAGAGAACGGGGATACAAGGTTCATGTTCGGAGGATAGAGTAGCAAATTAAATCAATAGCCTCTCTAGACCTGAACTAGTAGAACAACGAATGACTAGACAAGTTGTGAAACCTTTTAAGGGTTACGAAGGAAGACTACGGCAGCATCATCACATATCCACTCACTATAAGCATTGTTCTCCCACACCACCCACACAGTCCCCACCCGGCAGGGAACCTTCAAGGGATGTGAAGCATTATGAATAGTAAAGTCATTTCAGCGCCATTCAACAAAGCAGTGAAGCAGAGCATGTGTGTGATTCCTCTGAACATGTCTCTATGATTACCAACATCCCGGAGACCTTATGAATAGGCCCATCTCCGTCGCGTGTCGGCTATGACCTCTGCTCATTCATGCTGGTTAATCGCTTGACCGTAATATATCAGGCTAGATCACCGAATCGTCACCAAGAGTGATAATAGTCACATTGTTCGAAGTGTGATGAACCCGGTCAGACTGCCGTCGCGGCTGTCGCCACTTATCGTCCATTTCGGTGCGGCCACCCCTGGTGCGACCGGACTCTTCAAAGTCCTCGTCGTCTCCACGAACAACGGTGACCATTTTGCCAGTGTGTTCGTCACGCATCGATGATGTACGTAGATTCGAGGACGGCTGACGTAGCTCGAAACCATCACTAAAGTAGAAAAGCAACGATTTTGCAACAAAAGTTAGAATTTGGTTGAACAACCATGCGGGTACAAACCGTTAGTGGATTTATACCCGATTTCTCCCAGATATCGTCTAAAGATGTTCGGTACAGGGAAGAATAACCAGCCCCATTGAAATTCTGGGTAGTCCTGAGGAAAAAAGTCGAAAAGTCAAAAAATACCACAGAAGCACCGAAAGAAATTGAGGTTGTTCAACTAGCATTTAAATGCGGTAGCATGCTTCTACAGTACCGGACGTGCCGCAACGACAAAACGGCGCCAAAGGCGCTTTCTTGCGCAGAAACCGCTGCTTTTCCACACTTTTTCGAAATTTACCTATTTGTAAAAATAATGTTCTTGAACTCAGCAGCCCAAATTTTATGTTATGTTATACATTCATTACCGATCAAAATGGTATGTCACCTCATATTTTTGAATACAAATAGTCGAAACCAAGAGGAATCCTAGTCCAGTTGGTAGTATGAGTAACATTACTCAAAAATACAGTGATCTATGCACTTGATGGAGAATGTGGAATTTTTTGAAAAATTTGAATGCGTTTTTGCATGCATTTTCACACTATATCTCACGATCCGGCGCACAAGAATTCAATCCAAGGTGATATTTCGATAGAACATGACTGATTTGTCGTCAAAGAATACATAACAGTGGTTCAGAATGCCAATAAACCTTGTTCTTCTTTTTTGATCGAAAACATTCATGGCCAAAAACGGTAAAATTTTGAGGCCTCACTTTAGATAAAAATCTCTATATCAGTAGAGGGTTGATGAAATTGACCCAGGCGAAACAAAGAGGCCATTCAATTGGTCGTTGATCATTACGTCAAGCTTGTCCTGCAGACTGCCGGAGTAAAATGAATTTGGTACAACTTCACAACGAACGCGTATTCTGAAAATCAATTTGCCGTACTTGAACTACGGCATCTTTCGGCGCAAAAAAGCGCCGCTGCCGTTGTTTTATCGTTGCGGCACGTCCGGTACTGTAGTTACCTCGGTTGCCACGAAAACTTAATCACGGTCGCGAGCACATGACTACGTTCAGAGACATTCTATTTCCAAGGGGGGTGAGATCAATACCTTTCCTAGCTACTGACATGAAAAAGCAATTGCATTTCGCTAATGGAGGTTTCCTATAAATTAATGAAGGAGTACGACGTGGTAATAAATGATAACTTTTATGTTCTTTGTCCATTATATTACTTTTCGCTACCGAAACACCATTATTTAAGGATCGGAAAACTACGCCAGTACCTATCAGGTGACCTCTTCGGAGCGAATCCTTGTCCATTTGTTGAAGGGCGTTGTCGTGGATCTGGCGGTGCAACGTGCTGCTGTTTGAACGAAGGAATTCGTCGAGCAGGGATCTGAAGTAGTGACGATTCAGTGGCTGTCCAACTGTGTTACGCTTTCAAAAAGTCGAATTATTGTTACGATAACAGTGCGAACAAGAAAAAGAAAAGGAAGGGGAAAGTATGTAGAAGCAAATCAGCTTGCTGGAAACTTATCTGTTAGAATCTTATCCGCAAACTTCAAACTTCTCCCGTCTTTCATGGAAAGGAAGAGCAGGGGTTAGCTTGAAAGAACTGATCATTACCCATAAGGAAGTAAAGATAAAGGTGAGAGAGGCCTGACGATCTTCCGTAAGGAAGTAAAGGTAAATATGTAATGCCCAGCGTTGATCAGTCCCCAATAGACGATCCACAGCTATTGACTTTCCGGAGCCACCCGCTATACGAAATCAATGCCTTTACCTTCCCAGACAAGTCTACTATCAATTTACCCGACTTCGGAAGAATGGGTGGCCTGATTAGCCCGGACGGGGATCCATCTCTCGACCGTGCGGTCGTCAGTAGCGCCTCTTACCGCTGTACCGTACGCACCCGCGTACGGAAGAGAGATTGAGACACACGTAGAGACGAGTGCGTCTTAGATTATTAAGCGGCAATAAGAAGTGTTCGAATAAGTTAACTATTTTGGCTAGCGAAGATGTGAAGTCTGACCTCAAATGGAATCTCTTTTCCATTTGGAACGAACTGTTGACTTTCTTGTAGACTTGATGACGATATGCATGCGTTTTCAGAAGGTGGACGTTTATGGCTGCAACAAACGTTGAAAAATCACAAAGAATTACAAGTATAAAATCATTTTGAGTCAAAAAAACGCACTCTTTAATTTGTAGCTAAAGGAATCCGGCGAAAAGCGTCAGCCGAACATGAAACAAGGGTGAGAATTTCTTCGGAGATTTGGAATAGCACTTACGCTGATCAAACATTTCCTGTGATGTTTAGGCGAACAATTAAGCGGTGCTGACGGTGTACGTAAATGTATTAGACGACGACAGCGAGACGAAACCTTTTTTGCTTGAAGAGAGAGAGGCGTTTGCGGGCGATGCGGCGAGAGAGAGACTCGGCTTCGACCAACAGAGGAGAGAGAGGTTCTGAAAATTTCGGTTTCCGTCGACATCAAAGCGAGACCACAGAACAGAGGGAGGTTTTTACAGTACACAATACTATAATGTTCTCCAAATATGAGTAAGTATAAGTGATACAAACTAATAATACAAATGACGGACATATTCGTTCGTTGGATAGCAAACGCTACCTAAGCCATGACATATAAGTTACGAGCAATGAATTTCACCCAAATATCAACCCGATCTCGCCAACGCGGAGTGTATTTTCTCTATGTACATAACTTGTAGTTTATATCAAATATATCACCCTCGTGGGCAACTAAGGAAAAATTGACTTTGAAAACACGTTAGATGTATATTCGTTGACTACCGAAGTAGCAGCTAATTGGGTCCCTTCGCTTCCAGATAAAAAAGCAAATATACTGAAACAAAATCTCAGGAAAGTTGTGAAAGGCAATAAGACCGTGGAACGTTCACATCGAAGAAAACTTTACAACTGACGAACACAGACCGCGCGGTGTCTAGCAGTGCAATAAAGAAGTTGATTCGAGAATAGGTACGCCCAATGAGCTTACACGTTACCGCCGATGACGGGTTTATACCGTTCCACATCGCGTTTACAACACATTTACAATCCCTCACCTGACGGTGTATCACCACCACTCGTTCCGCAGCGGTAGCGAAAAATGAACGCGTTCGTTTTGAGACACAACTGATCCGACAACACTGCCGCGTTTCCCTTACAAGTCCCATTACATTTCACTGCCGCAGTAACGCAACGAAGTAGATGGATAGAAGCATTCAGCAGAGCGGCAGTAGCGTCGTTGAAAACTCGCCCACAGGAGATTTTTGAGGCGCTGATCACAAATCTGACATCTGTTCTCAAAACTGTGAGCATATCGTCAAATAAGTTGGCGAGATCAGAAGTGTGCGGGTGGTCTTACATGAAATGGCAGCATAATTGTGATCAGCATGTAAATTAACGCCTGTGGATGAAGTTCCGACGAGATCTGTGATTTTCGCCCGACCACCCAAGTCAACAATATGGGCAGAAATTCGGAAAACGTACACCAGGGCCCAAATTCATGAGGGGGGGGGTATGTAACACTCCGGGCGGAATAAACCCGGCATATCCCCGAAAATGGCAATTCATCACGATCGGGTGTACGAAACCCGACGCAACGCAGTGCAGCAGCCGTGATCACGGCTGCTACGGATAAATGGCCGTCGGCTCAAAATCAACAGGTCGAATTTTTCAAAAAAAATTGGTATGTGATTGGTTACTGATTACTTTGAGATTTTCGCTGTAGTTTTGATAATGTTCTCTTCTTACTGATGCACACTATTATTTGTTGTTGAACATTGAAAAACGATAGCTAAAAACAGCTGATGCGCGAGTATCAGGTTTGGATCGCTCTTACTACGGTAGAGCACTCGCTACCTCGCCGCGCGTTCAAAAATGCAAATTTCAGCGCCAACCGGGGTATATTCGCGGGTTCATAGCGAGGATATCGGTGACGAATTTGGGCAAAGATTCCGGGTCAGAACCCCTGATTCCTCGCTAGTTGGAATTTGAACGGAAAGACGGACCTAGAATATAGCCGATGCGGCCCTACTAACAGGGAAGCTTGTAAGCGATCGGTGACGATTCAAAACGAAACCCACATGGGCGTGTAGGGCTTCGCACGAGGAATGTAACGGTGTATTCACAAGTTGCTTTCGCCACCTGGCTGATCTGAAAATGGCCGGCGAAATTTTGCACTGCCCCCACACGTAGGCTCACCGCCAGCGGATGTAGCGGGGATGAGCTTATCATTTACAGCGGCGAAGTGGCGTAGTGGATAGTATTGTGAACTCTTGATCTAGTGGTCGAGGATCGATCCCTCTGCTAGGCTTTCCTTTTGCCTCCATGCGCTAGATTCCAAATTACGCTCTTTCTGCAATTTTGTCGCTGTTTGGGGATAGAATCGCGTTTGGGACGAGTATGGCCTACAGAGTACGCACTAGGGAGGATATCTACTGGCACTTATGTACGTGACTTTTCCTTATTCTATCGCTCGACTTTTTCGACTCTGAAGAACACAGACTCCATTTTGGACGTGTTTCCTTTCATATTCGTCAAGAAAGATTACTTGGGCAGCTGACAAGCTTACAATTCACAAATCTAACATCGACTTTTCCCATTGTGTCTGACGTGCGCTTGCTAGGGTTCCTACTACAAAGAAGGGTGATTAGGTCGAAATCACCGATTTAGCCCAAACATTGTCTACGGGGGTTATTCGGGGCGCTGATCACGATTCTGACAATAGTTTCTGAATTTAGGATCGATTTGCGTTGGTTACGTTAGGTATGGGTAACGTACATAAGCGCTAGTAGATATCCTCCTTAGTGCGTACTCTGTAGGCCATACTCGTCCCAAACGCGATTCTATCCCGAAACTGCGACAAAATTGCAGAAAGAGCGTAATTTGGAATCTAGTGCATGGAGGCAAAAGAAAAGTCTAGCAGAGGGATCGATCCTCGACCACTAGATCAAGAGTCCACAATACTATCCACTACGCCACTTCGCCGCTCTGAAGGATAAGCTCATCTCCGCTACATCCGCTGGCGATGAGCCTACGCATGCGGCAGTGCAAAATTTCGCCGGCCATTTTCAGGCCAGCCAGGTGGCGAAAGCAACTTGTGAATACACCGTTGCATTCCACGTGCGAAGCCCTACACGACCATATGGGTTTCATTATGAATCGTAACCGATCGCTCACAAGCTTCCCTTGTAAGTTTGAAAGAGGCTTTAACAAGCCGCTGAGTTTGTGTCGAAACGACGTGAACCTTTAGACAACACGACCGGTTGGTCTTCCTTGATGCTACCACTTACCCACAGCCTTCCTAGTGCTATGAAATGGAAATCTGCAGAAGAACAAAGTGAATGGAGAGCTAATTCGTATCTGCATGAACCAAGTACCCATCACGTATTAGAGACGCGTCGCTGAGTCTCAGTTCATCAATGGAAGTGAGCTTTCACTTATTCATACACGCCGGGGAGGGAGACTCTTGGTGAGCAGTGGCTAAAGTTCATAGCGGCTCCAGATTGTTGAGAAACGACTGTTCACTTCTTCAGATTTCGAACGATTATTCTCTTGCCGAAATCGGTGCGATGACTAAGCCGCTACCAGTACACGACGGTGTAATTCGAAGCAAATTTCCTCAAATGATCTGCCGAACAGGGAAAATTACAAAAAAAAATAAAACGAAACAAACCAAAAGTATATAGGCTTTTCTCGACGAAATTTTGAAAAAGTGCTTTGAGCCTACCCGGATTCTCACCATCTACAGCACTATCGGTGAATTTCCGACGAAACGCGGAATAAACTATATGAACCGTTTTTAACGTCAACCCGCCAAACTACATTTTTACTGAATGAAAATATGGCCGGAATTATGATTAGCGCCATCTAATCAAATGTGAAGGGAGTGTAGCCAAAGTTTTAAATTTTTCGTTCTAATATATGCATTCATCGGCCTCGTCAAGCGAAGACCACACAGGGCCATCGTCGTTAGACCGTCCACGCTAATTACCCGTTGTTGCTATTTCTAATTAAAAAACATCTAAGATCTATACTGTAAGATTTACGTAATAATATATTATCAAAAAATAGCACATCTGAAAAGAGGGATCCGTGGCGATCATTTCAATATACAACAAACCTAAGAAAAATTTACCTTCAAAAATGGGAGGAAGGAAAATTTGAAATATAGCTATTTTTCATGAAGCGTTATAAGGGTGTAAGTTGTTGCGTTACTCGAATATCGATGCAGAACGCTGCCTTAAAAGTTTCTCGAGTGACAATTTTGATTTTTGAGTTGGGCGTTCAAACTCAAACCACTTCAGTCAGACAGATCAGGGTCTTTATTGGAGAATCAAATTATACAGAAAACAGTATCAGTAGGTGAGTGTTGCGGCGTCTGTTACTGTTTCGCTATCACTGTCCACGCCGCCGTTTTGATAGTACTGGTAGTAAAAGTCGAACGTTTGGAAGTAGGTTTGAATGAACAATTCCTGCCACTCACACGCCGCATGACTTCGTCGCGACTTGATCTCCTCCTGCTCTTCACGAATCGAGGTTATTGGGCGGGAAAGTATGGGACCGAGCGCTTTCGTCGGCACTTCGGCGAGATCTTCGGGTTTTGGAGGCGGTGGTACGTGCAGACCGTCACTCTGGAAGTTCATTAATTGATTAATCCTTAGCTTTTCTGTTAACTCTGAGTGAAAAAATAGGTCGGGAGGTAGGGTTACACTCAGCACAATAAACCCCACCCGCCAAATGATATTAATTTCATATTTCTCTTTAGAACAAAAGAATCCAGCTACCAGTTTGAAAACGTCCATTCGATTGGTACAGAAAACAGATAATACGGTTTCGCTGCTTCAATGGTAAATAATAATGAAGTTGCATGATCTATCTGAGTGGATCTAAAAAGGTAAAAAATCCAAGTTCAATGAACGTCCTTCAACCCCTATTGGACCAATTGACGATGACTTTCTTAGGCTGATCTCTTTACAACGCTGATCTTTACAACGGAACGGCCCTGACTTCCTTGGTACAGACTTAGTATTTCACAGCTTCTATTCCTTCTTTTCATTTAGTATGTAGGTATCACTTGTACAGAAACTTATCGTCAGGGTGATCCTTGCCCAAAAAATGCACAACGAACCATAACTCACCTTTAGTTTACTTAACACCTCACGAAGTGAAAACATGGTTTCATCGTCCGAGTATCCAAAACTGTTTGCCAGCGTAGATTGTATAAAGTCCATAAATGTCTCCATTTGGAGCTTTCGTATTGATTCTGAAAATATTGCAGATTAACATCGGCTTCACAACAAGAAGGGAGTGAGTGTTCACAGCTCTTACTTTCATGCATTTTCATAATATTCAAAGCCATTGCGAGTAGAATAGGATCACCTTCGAGTATGTAGACGTCCCACAACCTGAACGTAAAGCGAAGTAGTGCGGGTTGGCAAGATTATAATTTTTCACTTCATCAGATCAACTCGATATTTTCCGATTTCGCTCGATACGTAGCACGTCGTACGTTCTATATTTTGTGAAAAACGGAAGGGAATCGCTAATAAACTCCAGGAGGATGGCAGCCACATACCGTAATGCTAGTGAGAAAGGAACCCGATCAAGAAAACATCCAAACCACCACTTAGTGAGGTAGATGTATGGAATATCGCTCTTTTCCTGAAGAATAACATATTTGGTAATATCGCAGAAAAAGAACACACAATACTGGGAGAAGCTGCAATGAGGGTAACGTACTAAATGTTTGTAAACCCGTGGCCGGTATTTCTTCAGAATCTTCTTGAAATGAGCTTCGAAACGAGAGAGCTTCGGAAAACCGGGAACGAAAAACCCTAAACGAAGAATCTTCGAAGAGTAAGAGAAAATACAGTAGTAAAATGCTATTACCGTGCATGGTATGCCTTTTTCCAACCATCAGCGCATGTATACACCAAAACGTATCCTCTTCGTCAAGATACATGAGGAACAACGCTGCTATCTGACTCATACCTTAATAGAAAGAAAATACATGGAAATTATCATCAAATGTGCATTCATTTCATCGAGAACTTTGGAAATTGGAAAGTGCGTGTTCTTTCAAGCTTCCACTCCATCAAACCTTGCCGACGATATTTTACTCTATAGCAGCAAAACTTCTATGTGATTCAGTTTCTAATGCTGTTCTTATGAATAGAGTGCTCTTATACACAAACTAAGCTGCTGATCAAAGCCGCAAAAGAAACTGAAAGCCATGGCAAGAACGACACAAACGATCCGTCGAAAACAGCAAGAGAAATTCGAACGATACCTTGGCAATATCCAACTTCCGTATTGTACATAGAGTATGCGGCTAGAACGTTGAGAAGTGACTGTTGCCTTAATAAATAATCATCAAAAATCCGAGGCGTTCCAAACCAAAACACAAAATTTATTCAGCATAGGAAAGAAGAGCTATGGCGTACCATGGACCATAGGTTCAATGAGAACACTTGTAAAAAAGCAGCAGAAATACGATTGAGGACTATGTTAATGACGGGTCTTCTAAGCCTTTCATAAGAGAATTAGCTTGTGAACGTAAAACAACCTCAAAAACTATGGAATACGATGGAAAAAAAGGTTAAGTAAATGACAAGTGTACTACAATATAATTACACCTCGAAAATTGTCCACTCACAAAGCGTAGTAGAGTGAATGAGTTGTCAAAAAACGAGAATGGACAGTTCAGTTGAGATTAGGATGTAAAGGTAGAGAGGTGAATGTATCGGAGTTGATTTCACAGTGTAAAGGTAAAAAGGTGAAGGTGACGGTGTTGGTCAGTCCCCTAAGGACGCGCCACCGCGTTCGTGTTCCAATCGGAATTGTAGAGGTGTGATTAACGCGTATCCGGCCTATACAATGATGTGCACGGCAAGCCGCTGAACCGATCCAGTGTCTTCACCTTCCCAGGCTAGTGTGGTACCAATTTACCAATTTTCGGGTGAATGCGTATTTTGCCGAGATCGATCGGTCGACCGTGCGGGTGTCAGCGACGCCTCTAACCACTGCACTACGCGGGCCCGAATCACAGGGTATTATGATAAAATCATATGTTCCTCACTTCACGTCATAACGTCTTCGGAACGCTAAATGGTCCCGATAGGTTCGATTGATATCCAAATCGATCTGCTTGATATCCTTCGACACCATTAGAGCTCTTACCAATAACTCTTGGTAAAGATTAGGTCGCGCCTGTTTCAGATCGTTCGCTCCAAGAAGCCGCGGCCATACCTGAAAAGCAAATGTTGCAGATGAAACCATGGCAACTAATGGAACAGCTGCTTGAAATAAGCTTCCCCTCCAGGGCGTACAATATGTTACTCAATAGGTTAACGGCAACACCAAAAGATAACTAACCAGCTCAAAAAATGAAAAACACTCAAACATCATTGATTCAGTCAGAACTGATCAATCACAAAAAGTAAACGACCTTTACTTTTATTACTTTTCCAGTGGTTTGAAGCAAAATTTTTCTCGCAATTAGTAGCGTGACCAAGAGCAAAACTAATACAGTAAAAAAGAAATCAAAAAGTCGAAAAAAAAACAAAAAAGGACTCTTTTTCATCTGAAATCTTCCGATTGGTGAGCTGCTAGCTCAAACACATATCACGCTAGACATATCTTTCGAGATATTTCTCTCGAAAGAAACTAAAACGAAAGACGCGGCTCATAGCAACAGGTGACTTACCATCATTCGCATCTTCTCAGGAATTCCTTTCCAAGTTCTCTCTTCCAACTTTTTCGGAAATCGTCCTTTTTTCCAAGCCTTAACAACGATATAAAACAATAAAAATGAACAGAAATAAAACAAAACAATAAAACGCCATTAAGAAAATTTGTGTCCAACTAAAACCAGAAATAAAAAAGCATTATGAAATCGTACCTCGTTCATCGCCAACCATTTGTTTACCCGTTTTACCTCTCGGTCAATGCGACGTCGGTTCTCCCTTTCTTGTTCAGTGGCCTCTTCTGGATCTTTACTGAAACCAGGAGAACGGCATTCTCCAAGAGTCTTCAGACATGAATACAACATAGAATATACAGAAAAAGTGAAAGAAAAAAGTACGAATGAAAAACAACGCACTGTACAAAGCCGAAGCGATCCATTTTGGCATACACGTCAAACTCCGGATTCTCCCATGGATCAATATCTTTCGATTCAGGACCCTGGAAAATCAATTATCTGCGTGAGAAAAGGTTGAGCAAATTAGAATTTTGAAGTCACCTTCTCATATTTCAGCACTATGTTATCCCTTTCCTCCAACTCACGCAATTCGGGATCGTCTTCCTCATCACTGCTTGAAGTGTCGTCGTCGGCTGAAAGAGCTTGAGTTGAGAATTCTTCGAAGCAGTTTTTAACTCTTCAAGATGTTGACCAAGAACACTGCAATTTCTAGCGGCCGCGCTACTGGGTGCTATAACCGCCCACATCTACTTTATCGAAAAATGACAGAATGCAAAATATACAAGTGGGGTACTAAAAATCTCGTGCTGCAAAGATTGCGCTCCGCACAGCGACAAGAGCCTAGTGTTGACTACGTAGGGAAATCAATAATTTTTCGCAAAATGAGTTGAACCAATAAAAAGAAGAGCTGCGGTAAGTACTACCAGAGTGCCGCAGAAGAGAACACTAGTTGAGACTTTGTGGACACTTGTTTGTCAATAATTTAAATCTGTGAAGGTTTAACCTTACAAGTCAAAAACACACTCAAAATACAAAATTATTAGCTGAGGCAGTCTTAATAAAAACAGCTGCGCACCTAAATTGACAAAATGTTGCGACGATCATTGCAAGGAAATCGAGGAACTGTTCTGATTTCATTTAATGCACGACTACACATATTAATACAATCAATGAAACCAGTGGGATCCGATTTCTCCGCTACTCTAAGCCTTCTAAAGGTAAATGAGTCGGCGATAATCGGTGCCCGCATTCGTATTCGATTCGAAATCGAAGAGGCAAGGTGAATGCGTATAAGGCACATATAATGACTTGCGGAGCGAGTCGCTGCACCAAGTCAGTGTCTTCAGCTTCCCAGAGAAGTTTGATAGTACTTTTTCAGGCCATGGAGGATGGAACGTTTGGTTGGCTTAGGCGAGGATTGACCGATCGATCACGAGGTGTTCTTACCACTACACCAAATGCGCCTCCGAAAACAAGAACCGTAATACCAATGCAACCGGTATAGACGTGCTGTTCACATTAGCTCTCGAATTATGGAACGAAAGGTGAGAAAGAAAATTTATAAATAAGTTTTAATGTCAAAACAAGTTAATTTATCGAAAACATATTAATTTCCTTCAAATATTTGGGCTGTCTCGTACATCAAGGCAACGATACTGTTCCCTCTCCTGAGTAACTCTTTACCTAACTAGAAAATGTTGACAACTGTACCACACGTCTTCAGCTCATCACGGGACGGGCGTAATACGGTCATTGACAAGTTCAGACGTTCCTTCAGAGATTCTCCGGCGAATTTCGTTTTCAACTGCTCTTTCATCTTCAGACTTGCATGTCGAATTAGAGGTGAGAACTCTCGGACGAATGAAGGCGATTGTGGAGTCACTCGGAAAGTGCCGAACGACAACGTTCGCTGCGACGAAGAGATTCCATTCACATGGTCGAATAAGCTATGCTCGAGAATGATCTCTCGTCGCTTGGCTCTCAGTGGCACATCGTCCTGATCAGAATCGAATGCATGCGTAGGCAGTGTGCCCACTGCCATTCCTGAGATGGATTCTACACTACATAGAATACACAAACGCGAAAAACGGCAAAGCTATGTAGGAAGACGTAGAAACATTATAATAGGAGCAGTAAGAAAACTGTAAGAGAACTTGAACGACAATCAAGACGGAAGATTGGCTTCTGCTCATTTTTCCAATGTACTCATTCCCTCGCCATTCCATACGCTCGATCGATCAAGCATTTGCATAAGATTTTCCCTATTTCCGCATGCATGCCCCAAATAAAAAGGTGACTGCATAGTGCCGAATAAGTACGCTAGGTAACACGTTGCTATTTTGTAGAAGATGCCGTTGGATACGAAAAGGGTTCTGCCGTAGCACAAGAAATCTAAGCACTCTTTGTGCACCTCACATTTTAGGCGGTTAGATATCACAGCGGCATGGTAGTGGATACCAACTCTAGCCCAGATAATTTCTGTCAATACTCACATCTCCTCCTAACTGGGCACGACTAATTTCACCCGTCCCCCAATTTTACCCCGCGCTGACAAGCGCCGTAGTCTCTTGTATAGGCGGCCGCTTTTTCAAATGGTGCGTGCTGCACGCTAAAAGCTGTGCTCTGGAAGAAGGTAAAAATGACATCAATTCCAATGTCAATCACCCAAATGGCTAAAAACTGTCATCAGTTCTCAATGACGCACAAAACTACTTCTCGTACTAGAAAGACTAGCCTTGTGATCAGAAAGATCAATGAGTGAATTTATCCAGGTCTCGGGATTGAAAATGGAATCCTTAGTTCGGTATTCGCTGCTATAGGGACGAATGGCAATACAGTACCGGACGTGTGGCATCGATGGAACGTCGGCAGCAGCTGTTTTTTCCGCCGAAGGGTGCCATTTTTGAGGTGCACGCGTGGTGACCCGGACAGTCTACCTCAATTCATTTGCTCCGCGTTCTCAACGGGGATACCAAAGTGGTAGCCTGGCCGAATGCGGGAGCCTCCTCGAGCGATGAGTCTCCAGACGAGGAAACGAAGGGGCAAAGGACCGAAAATCGAGGAGCCAAGAAAATCGCTTATTAACAATTTCCACGAATATAGCAATTTTGTATATGAAAAAATGGAGCTCGAACTGCTGGGTTCAAATAAATACCAATTTTTGGAAACTCCCATGGAAGGAAGTATGGCTGGCGCCGTTTTATCGTTGCGGCACGTACGATACTGTAATATGCCTGTAGAACTCAATACCAATATAGGTGTTCTGACAAGAGGATGAGTTCTACACAAAACAGTAGAAGAATTCACAGAATATATATAACCGGCCATGAGGGAGCGACGAAGGATAAGTGAAAAAGACGCAAAAAGGGAAGACCTCATATTATTCCTCAAAGAGTGAGAGCTAAAAGCCCAGGCGACGATCTTGCAGTCGTATGGGATGATATGCTATTACTTGAATAACAAGGATATCAGGATACCGAGGATACCAAGTGATGTGACTGCGCATTTATCGAAAGAATGCAGAGGTCGGGGATCGGCACAAGGAACTGGAAGCGGTACAGGTTGAGAAGTTGGTCTTGCATTTGGATAATGCAACACCAGCACAAAACTGCATGCACTCCTAACAAACCTGCCAGAAATGGAACAAACGGAAGCTTCGGCACATTGAACGCGTATGGAAGAATCATATGGACGAAGCAGGCTAGTTTTAATGGATGATTCCAAAACTAAGCGAAAAAGTATCCCAGTGCCGACCTAATAATCCATCTGTATGCAGGGCAAGATATTTCGAATGATGTCACGTATCCCAGGGCTCTTAAATCATATTAACCATGGAGAGACTCAATAATCCGGAAGAAACAAGAACAAAGTCCATCCCTCCTAGGAAAGACAATGCACTCTTGGAGAAGGAATATCGGAAATTCGACATAATTCCGAAAGAACCTCACTATGTAAGCACAGTTGAGCAAAAGCAGCGGAAAATATAAGATTCCCGATAATTTCCACCCAGTGCACTGCGAATTCTAACGCTGAAAAAAAAACAAGATAACCAAAAAGAACCCCATGAAGGAAAATTTGCCACGCAAAACATCCTTCAGTCGATGGGCAATCGAGCCTATTAGGATAACCAAAAGCCCTGCAGCTTTTCCAACTCCAACATCACTCTTTATTTTCCAAGGAGCGACGAACCTTTGGGCTCTTAGGTAAGGTTTGTTTTATTCACTGGATCGAGTACACTAACTAGCAATCCACAGAGCCAGCACACAAGTAATTCCTGGTTTGAAGAAGTCAAAAATTTGTCTACTTTCACAAGTCAGTGTTCGGTAAGTAAATGGGCTATTAAAACCCTCTATGTGATACGCTCCACGTTCGACTTTCAATGAAACTCGGCATGGAACTATCAGAAACGCAATGTAGTTAGCGATCGACCGAGATTGTTATAGCTTTATTATCGGCTTACGTTTCGGCGATGTCGCCTTCGTCAGAGCCTGGAATGTCGAAGTTATACTTGAGACACTACTCGCCCAAACACTATTTCATTTTACAACAGCCAATTCTAGAGCCTAGAAGAACAGGAAGACACTGTGTAGAAAAGACACTAGAGACGTACCTTAATGGTGGCTGCCGAGGCAGACCACCAGTCACCCTATGCCGTGAAGTACGCGGGTGAATGAACCGAACCCTAGGGACCACCCGCCTTGGTGGGCTCAGTGGCCGCGATCAGCCAGGTCAAACCCACATAGGTCCGCGAACGGAGCCAACTCTTGGGTGACCGCTACGCACTCCTCCTTGCGATTAATCTTAGGAGCCCTGGCCGCAATCCAAAACGCCTCCAACGTACGGCGCGCCGCGATATCGGGTTCACGGGCCAGAATTGACACCGCCACCTCGATTGGAAGGCCTTCATGTCGACGCACCTTGTGCTCGCCCAGCGGTGTAGATAACGTACCCCTACGAAGCCCGTCCAAATGCTCCTTAACTCTCACGCATAGTGGTCTACCGGTCTTCTAGGCTCTAGAATTGGCTGTTGTAAAATGAAATAGTGTTTATGCGAGTAGTGTCTCAAGTATAACTTCGACATTCCAGGCTCTGACGAAGGCGACATCGCCGAAACGTAAGCCGATAATAAAGCTATAACAATCTCGGTCGATCGCTAACTACGTTGCGTTCCTCTATGTGATACTCGGATGACGCACGGACCGGTCTATTGAATTGGTTTGAAAATTATTTCAACGACTTGCATGAAAAGGGCCGATTTGCGTTGATCTGTTGGCTGAGCAAAGGCCGAATGTTGACCGAATCGCTCAATTCCTAGTTCCTACTAGAAGAGCAGTCCTCGGACAACTGGCTTTTGAGTTCTACAATGTTTGACGAATTCTATGCAAGTGCTTGCTTCTGGATTTGTTTCGAGTTCTCTACGGCATGCTTCAGAATCCGATTTCACAAGTCAGTCCAAACTTAGCTATTTTTTGTGCTCGCTGCTGCAGCATCTCATCCCTGATAACGTCGGGGTTGTGCGGGTTTCGTCGTCGCCTTTGACAAGAAAAAATCGCATTGGTGTGTAGTCGCGTTGAAGTTTTGTGACCACTATTGACGCGAAAAGACGTGAATTTCAAGAAATTTCTGTGTTGTTCTACCGCTTAAAAACTTTAGGAATAAACTCAATCAAGAATTTCCGTGACAACTTGTATATAGAGCAATTCAGTACCTTCCATTTCGTACACAACATATCATACCATATACCACAGCATTAAGTGAAATACTATCCGAACGAAATAGCACTGAAAAAGCGACAGGACTTCTGGCTCACCCTAATAGCAATGGTGGATAATTACTCCCACAACAGCAAACAAATCACTGAGAATAAAAGGAACGGGATGTACAACATTTGAGAGCCAAATTAGCAAAACAAGGAAACATCGCAACAACAATCGCATCGTATGTCCAATAAGTGATAAACGCTCGTCGTTATGAACCCAAAAAATCGAAAAAATGCACGCAGATAAGTAGCCATTTGATTTTGAATTTAAGCGAGTGAATATTCATTTCACATTTCGCTGTCGTAAAAAATTCTGTATGAAAGTCTTCACCAAATCCTACACAAAATTCTGGAAGAAAACAATACAATCTGAGAAAACGCTTTTTTTCGTTTTTTTTCAAGCTGTCCTGGACGTTCTAGGTGGCCAGCTTCTAAACAATCGTAACTCACTTCATAATCTTATACACCCCGGTGACAAATTATAGGTCCACCCCGCGATTCGTCCATGAGTCGTGGGCGTAGAAAAGCATTTCTAGTTTTAAGTGATATTTTCCGATGAGAAAACAGTAAAACCTCGATGGGCCCGACAACTACAAGCACTACTGGAGAGATCTAAGAAGGGAGAAACGAGTATTCTGTAGACGCAACATTGGCGGTGGAAGTGTTATGGTCTGGGCTGCATTTTCCGGATATACAGTGCCGGCCAAAAAGGTATTCGTTTTCACTTTTTCGCATGTAACTCCTTAGTGACTGAGGCTTTCGAACTGGTTTTTATATATGTAACAGAGAGTGAAAAGTGTGTACATATGATAGTTTCATTTCGATGAGAGTCAGAAATTTCGTGAGTTTTCCCACCAGTAAAGTAAAATGCGCACTTTCAGAAAAGCGGCCTCATTGACAATAAATATTTCCTTCTCTAAAACAAGTGATGTTTTTGCAACCGCTTATGTGCCGTTTGAAAGACGAAGATTTTCCCTACAAAATAGTTTGATATCTTTTATGTTACTCTTAGCTTTTATTATTTTTCTAGGTGGTCCAATGGGGGCGTGTCGAAGAGGTAAGAATTACCTTTGGATGCAACTGGTGCTTTGTATACAGAGGCTTTCACGGAGTCTCATATGGCGTTCGAAAGAGAATCAAAAGCGCTCTCGGACAATGTCTTCATTCTTTCGTGAAGCTGAGTTTCTAGAGATTTCATTCAAGAAAAACTAGAAATTAGAAGCGTCATTTTCGCCCCCTTTCGATTTCTTCTGCTCAGAAGATTCTCCGAAACCTCAGATACCGTTCGTAAGAAGAAACCTTGCTCCACGCGGATGTATTTTTGAAAATTTTCCGCATATTGGTTTTTGTTCGTTTTTAAGCAGTTAAAGTGAGTGCGTCCTTGACCACCGATTCCCGCGCGCGATGATTGCGCGCCACGTGCGGCGATGACTGCACGGGCCCCAAACGTCGCACGCGGCGCGCATTCATCGCGCGCGGAAATCGGTGGTCAAGGACGCACTCACTTTAATTGCTTAAAAACGAACAAAAACCAATATGCGAAAAAATTTCAAAAACACATCCGTGTAAAGCGGGGTTTTTTCTTACGAACGGTATCTAAGGTTTTGGAAAATCTTCTGAGCAGAAAAAAATGTAAGGGGCAAAAATGACGCTTCTTCTAATTTGTAGTTTTTCTTGAATAAAATCTCTAGAAACTCAGCTTCACGAAAGAGTGAAGACAGTGTCCGATAGCGCTTTTGATTCTCTTTCGAACGCCATATGAGACTCCGTGAAAGCCTCTGTATACAAAGCACCAGTTGCATCCAAAGGTAATTCACACCTCTTCGATACGCCCCCATTGGGCCACCTAAAAAATAATAAAAGCTAAGAGTAACAAAAAAGATATCAAACTGTTTTGTAGGGAAAATCTTCGTCTTTCAAACGGCACATAAGCGGTTGCAAAAACATCACTTGTTTTAGAGTAGAAAATATTTATTGTCAATGAGGCCGCTTTTCTGAAAGTGCGCATTTTACGTTACTGGTGGAAAAACTCACGAAATTTCTGACTCTCATCGAAATGACACTATCATATGTACACACTTGTCACTCTCTGTTACATATATAGAAACCAGTTCGAAAGACTCAGTCAATAAGGAGTTACATGCGAAAAAGTGAAAACGAATACCTTTTTGGCCGGCACTCTAGACCTGTTGCTTTGGGGTTTGTCTCATGTAATATGGACAGCGAAGATCATCAGGATGTGCTAAAAAACACCTTCTCAATAATTTGAGAAGATTTCGTGAGCAAAATCTTATCTTACAGCAAGACAATGCTCCCATACACAAGTCGAGGTCAACTATGAGTTTGGTCGATTCCAACAGTATCCGACTTTTCGCGTAGCCCAGTGGTTCTCCAGATCTGAACTCGATAGAAAATTTGTGGGGCATTCTTGTTCACAATGTTCACAAGAACGGCACCACTTACACCTCAGTTTCTGATCCGAAGAACGCCATTCTTGATGCTTGGGCTCATGTAGAGCAAACTGTTCTTAATAATCTTATTCAAAGTATGCTACATATAATGTTTGATGTTGTTTATAACAAAGGTAATGTACCAAAATACTGAACTTAATTTGAAGGCTCATATTTTTAAAAACAGACAGTTTTTTAATGAAGTGAACCTATAATTTTGCACCGGTCATTATCTCTGATTTTTCAATAAAAAATTGCAGTGTCTTACAATGCCAAAACATCCCGCCCAGAATTTTTATATCTAGGTTTTCGATGGTGAGGAATATGACCGTAGTGTTACTAAATCCCCCCGATAGGTACTTTGAACACTTATGGACAAATCGTGGGGTGAACCTATAATTTTGCACCGGGGTGTAGGGCTGAATTTTGTGACAACGCAACATCAGACCATATAATCCGTCAGCGAGGACGACTGATGATTAACAATCAGCTCCCGGCGAACCTTGGTCATTCAATTTACTTCGCAGACAGCATACAAGAATAGAAAAAATAGGTTCCCATATTTAATCAGACGTAAATCGGATATTTGGTCAGAAATAGAACAGCGACAAACAGCTGCATAGAACGTGGAGAAATTTACGAACTACCGGAACATTTCGTTAATGTAGCTGCGAATGAAGGAAAGAAATCACCTAACTGAACAGAGCAAAGTTAATTTCAAACGCTACGAGGTTCACTGACCGCTGAATAATGCGCCGTGTACTGGCTTTGTGGGTGGAGCTGTGCCATATTAGAAAGCCGATTCCCCCGCTTTCATGAAGACTTACATTGACGTTTTTCTCCCCCGCTGCCAATGAGCCGTGCCAGGACAATAGCAGCGTCTCCTATGCTCTTTTTGAGAAGCATGACGTTTTCATCATAGAAAACTTGCTCCACCAAATGTTAGGGAACCCTTCAAAATACTAATAGAGAACAGAGCCCGTCTGCCTTTGACATATCTAACTACATGAATTTCCGTACTTCCAAGCCAGAAGCAGAAAGAGTGCCCCGTTTTCACCTCCAGGCCCTAAATTCCTGACGGGTATCGGCGCAATATACCCGAAAATAAACCCCGGTCGGCGCGATTATTCGCATTCATGAACGCGCCGCGAACTTTATTTGTGGGACATCGCGGTTCTATTCCTCTCCGTGGCGCGTTCATGAATGCGAATAATCGCGCCGACCGGGGTTTATTCTCGGGTATATTGCGCCGATACCCGTCATGAATTTAGGCCCAGGTCTTATTTACGCTGCATAACTAAAGAGGAGTTAAACGAAAAAACGATAGAGAAAAGAAACATGAACCACATCAATTTCCTCAAACAAATGCAGTATTTTGCTAAAGCTGAGTAAATTTGGACAAGCGCTCACAAATGTACCGCTCACAGAACATCAAGACGTCTACAAAATATAGCTTCATTCTTAATTGATAGAATTTTTGGCGAGATAGATGGCAAGGAAGGCTGACAGCAAGCCTCGACAACAACAGCTCTCCGTGACAAACCTCATTGGTTTTCCACAAAATGAGTTGAACGCTGAAGATGGCTTCAAACAAAAGAATTCTCGAGATATCATGAATTTCGACTTAGTCTCCTCTGGATAACGTATCTGAAACAATTTTTCGAGAATGTTCTTTTGTGTTTCGGAAATTCTCACGACTTCTTAGGGTTCAAAAAGGCAAAAGAAAGCCAAATTTGATGGTGAACACAGTGAATCCACATTTCAATTTGTTAGCATTATAAAGCTATTCAAGTGGCTCATTTAGAGCCTCAAGACGGCGAGTAAACTGCAGACCTTTCGTGCAGCAAGTAGCAGCTACATTTCGATTCCCTGAGTCACAGTTGACACAGAGCAGAAGTAGACGCTGGCGGGATGTTTTGTGGAGGTATAAATCAGCATCGGAATAAAACTGTGGAGGCCACCGATATAAAGGGACACCGGTACCAACTTCATACATGGCACTCAAATTTTCTCTAGGTAAAGGTATCGGCGTTGCGCAGTCTCCTGAGGATGCGCCGCCGCATTCGCGTTCTTAGGGAACTTTGTAAATCACGTTGGAATCCGGAAGTCTGCGCCCTTGTCACAACACGCGACAAGACGTTCACAGCACGGAACCGCTGTTACGAAAAAACAAAAGTTCAGTCTAGTTTGTCCAAACCTCAATTTGTTCAATTTAAATTGCCCCCTATTACGTAACAACAAACTGCTTCCAATCCAATATCAACAAATTGATAGGCCAAAGAAGACGCCGATTTCGGCAGAAACAACGAGGGACACTAGTGAAAGACTATTTATTTTTGCTTAAACTGCGGGAGAGCAATTGATCTCATCTCAATTTTTGGTGTTCAAGGTGGAACCTTTCACGTGTCTCCAAAATATTAAATTGAATCTACATATTATGAACCTGTCTACGATAGTCAATCAACCCGCATCCCATAAAATCGTAGTTCTTTATAAATGTGGTCTTGTTCGTTTTTGATGTTAGCAAAGTTACGCCTTCTCAAACAGTTGCTACAAGAAGTTTACAAGAGGCCAATAGAGGAATTAGAGGATTCCACGAGCAGAATGGCTACTGAGGTCCACGAGAAGTCTACGACGCACGAAAGAGAGCGCTACAACGATGCCCAGATGAGTTAGCTGACGACGATGAAGCCCATCTTAAGCTCTTGTTTATACGTCATGGTTCGCGACGCAAACGCCGTCACGGAGACGCCATGCTAATCATATTTAAAGGGTTAGGTTGGTTAGTATGAAACGCTCGCTTCCGCAAAACACCGTGTCACAACACTTTAGTAGACATCATCCACCGTCAATATCCGTAACAGAGCTCAAAACCTCACAAAATACAAGATGACGATACTCGAAATAGACTTAATACACCGCAGACCTAACTTTCGTACAAAGACTGCCGCATTAATCACTGAGTACTTGTTAAAAGTTCCGACTCCGCAGATCGAGTCTGGGTCAAAAAATTAAATTGCGCCGAAGCTTCATCCATGGGGGTTCTTCGGGGGCTGATCACGAATCTGATGCTTGTTTTCGGAACTTCGACCGAGGACCACGCATCGTTAAATTTGGTGGTCGACACAAAATTACCGATTTGGCTAAAACTTTCCCTAGGTAGGTTATTTGTGATGCTGATCACGAACCTCTGATGTCCTTCTCCAAGATTTCCACTGATTTCAGCAGATTCAGGTAGGTGTCCCTCCGCATCCAATATCATATTCAGAATCAGTGAACTGAATAACCTACCTGGACCAAGTTTGAACTAAGACGAAAATTTTGGCATGATCACCCAAATAGACAGTGTGGGTGGTCGTCGGCCGAAATTCGGAAAACGGATATCAGAGTCGTCAGCAGCCCTCGAATACCCCCAAAGGCGAAGTTTAAGCAAAAACATTCTTTCCAAACCCGGTCGGTAGAGTCGGAGCTTCTAACAAGTGCCGATGATATTGTTGTTTCATACGCAAACCATTCCAATAAAGAAAAGACGATACAAGGAGACAGCCGGACAACATATGAAGCGCATACTACGAGCAGCATGTGATAGCTTCCGCTTGTCCTCGTAATAAGAAAGCGGACGCCTCATTAGCGTGATGACACACTCACCTCTAATCTGCTGAGAATCTCTAATCCCTTACAACTGGGTCGCTGAGGAAGATTCACAGACTAGATGGGCGGTGCAACCACGCGGATGGAGATAACTTTTTTGCATTTTGGCATCAACAGGAGATCAGCAGGTGAACCTCTTCCAATTATAAGGGCCATAGTTCTCAAATTTCCTTTTCTCATCGTGAAGCATATTCCACTCATTTGCTTGGAATCTTAGGACAACAAGCGCAGCTCAGGTGGAGAGATCCGCTGAAAAAGCCAATGTGTCCCATCTTTTCCTCATAAACTTCCATCTTCCTTTGCCATGCCACCATCATCATCATGCAAATTAATCCTTATTCTTCGATCAAATTATAAGACTACCAGCTAATGAAGCGAAGGAGGGGGTTTTCAGCCTACTTCGACGATCAGAAGAGAGGAAGTGACAGCCGTAAAGGGCAACCAAAGATGGAAGGTAGCTGTTGTAGTCTTGTGTTCGACTGGAACGATACGCACGGAAATTCGTGGAAAAGGGCGCAACGTTGTTCAGGGTGACATTAGTACGTCCACTTTTACCTTAAGGCTGTACGAGGCAAACCAAAGTCCCCTTCGTAGTAATACAACAACGAATACGAAGTTTAGAACAAAAACCCCAAACCGTCAGCCTAACTTTCCATGACTAAATCACATACCTATGTTAAAAACATGAAGATACCCGAGCGTAGGTACTCGCCATACTTCGCAGCAAGTGCTGCGACGGCAGCGAATGGAAAGTAATTGCGATTACAAAGGAAAGGCATCTTCAGTAAGCCGGTGCCGCTTAACAACTCAACAGAAATTCCACAAAATGAGTGAGGAAATAAAGATTCAAAGTGGTGAGATCGGCGGTTACAGTTGTTACCCAACAAAAACCAGGAAGAATCAAACCAGACGAATGTTTGGTGGATGCAACCGATTAATGTCTAGAGGAGACATCTATACAAAATATCCAAGTCGAAATAGTGAAAGAAGCGGGCTGCAGAAATAAATGGCGTCCTCGCGACTTCGACAACTAGACCAAGGACCACGAATGGCACGTTCAGAGAAATAGTCGAAGCAGAAAGCAACCAAAGTGACTTTTAGAACAAGTACAAAATTAGTAGAGAGCAGAGGAAATTCATTTTTGCATTCACTGGATTTTTAACAGTCCGGAAAATGGGATATTCCATATACAAAGCTGTGAGTGAAACAATATAGGCGTGGCACACCAGAAAAAGGGAATGCGCCCATAAAGGCTCACAATTTGACATGAAACCTGGTTACGAATCAATAAATTGACGTCTATTCCAGGGCGGAATTTGGTTAAAGAGCTTCAGCTTCTCTCTCGCAGCCACATCGTGCGTAACACAGTAAGGCTACAGAAGCTGGATTCACCACATAAATGGCCATGAATTCCTGGAACTGTTTCCTTCACCTACTAATGCACTAGTATTCGTCACGCCCATCTTTAACACATTCAAGACGGCGTCCGCACATATGTGTGGACAGCAAGTGGGGTGCGCGTGGGACGATGTCCACACATATATGTGGACAGGAGTGCTTTGCCCAGAACTTTCTTTGGCGACAACTTTTATTGATTGTTCTTTCGGAATCGTAGACTATGAGGTAAAATCAATACTAGGTTTGCGTCGTAACGAAAATGATTGGGTTTATAAAACTAACTAGAGAACGACAGGAGTGAGTATCAGACATGGAGTAAAACTTCAATGGAACAATTAGACAAAGTAGTATAGTACGAAATAGTAGAGTGCAATTATATCAACGAACAAAGATTCAGCCAAGAACACTTCTTATCGTTAAAATACAATAAACAACATATTTTTCACAACTCGAACAGCGCATATAGACCCTCCTAACCTTTTTCTTGGCAACATCTCTCCCCAAGCTATCGCTCAGCCTTTTATAACAGCCTGCACAGTTTTTTTTCGACTCTTCCTGAACACATATGTGTGGACAGGCGCGCGCGTGCCAAAGAGCCAGCCGGCCGTCGCGCCCACTGCGCGCGAAAACCCCTTCGTCGTGAATGTGTTAATAAACTCACACCCCCACCATCAAAATCAGTGAGACTTTAGTAACGAATGAAGAATTGTCGACCACACTGGATCCGTTGTCGTACAATGAAGTGTACTAGGACTCTAACGGGATCATTGATACTCGTTCCCAGGGAAAAGACCTTTCTATTCCTCTATGGAAACAGGGCAATGTCGGTGGTGTTTACTTCGAAGAGAGCCCGAATGAAAAAAGAACATAATAGATGGGATTCTAATATATATATATATATATATATATATATATATATATATATATATATATATATATATATATATATATATATATATATATATATATATATATATATATATATATATATATATATATATTTATTTGAGAGGATTAAAAAGTCTAGATGGAAAAAAAACTTATATGCCTCTAAAGTAAACCTTGAATGCTTGAATCAAAAGATTCGCACTGGCAGCCTTAGGAACTGAATAATTCCATTATTGTAAAGGTAAAACGTGGAGAGGTCAAATTACTCGACCTAAGAGGTATGGAAAGATTGATTAACCTAACAAGTACCGACCGCTCGACCGTATTGATGCCAGTAGCGCCTCTTACCACTGCATCACGCGTGCCGTTACTTGTAGCTACTAATTGTACTTATCCAATAGCATGAGATCAGAGAATATTCTTCGTTAGAACGTCTATAAACGTACGTCGGTACACTTTTGGGAAGGTTGTCACGCGATCATTCCAGTTTCATCTTGCATAGAAACAACAAAGGAAAAAAATGAGAAGCTTCTCAAAACAGAAATACAACGCTAGATGCTACAGCCCAACAGCTACGGTCGTCAAAAACACACTTTTCGCGGACCAAAACAGGTCAGAAGAAGTTGATGAAGGTGGGCTTTACATACGACAATCGGCAGTTATTTATTATCGCACCACGCACGCCTAGTATTCCGATAACAACGGCATCGAGTATTCAAACAAGCTGACTTCTGCATTCAACATGGAGCCTCATGTGGTACGAGGCGGACTTCTATTGTCAACGAAAGCCGGCAGAGTTTTTCTTGAGGTGACAAACAACAGCAACGGTAACAAGAAAATTAAAGGTAAAGGGAAAGGATCAGCGTTGATCAGGCCCCTGAGGACATTTTTGTTCCATTCTGAAGCGTCGAGGCATGGTGAATGCGTATTTGGCCTACACAGTGATTTGCGGGGACAAGCCACCGTACAAATTCAGTGTGTTCACTCTCCCAGACAAGTTTGGTACCAATTTACCGGACCCTGGAGGGATGGAGGGCTTAGTTAGCCCGGTGGGGATCGATCGTTCGACCGCGTGAGGGTCAGTAGCGCGTGTTACCATTGCACCACGCGGACCATTAACAGGAGAGGAAGGCGAATAAATTCACACCACATAGCCCAATCATGAAAAAGAGCAGTGAAAGTCCTCATATACGTGTCCATTCCACACCAACCAAGTATCAGGAACAAAAAGGTCAACGAACGTTTAGAGCTCAAAGCTATATGTCTCAATGCTCTTATACGGACTCGACAAAATGTTCCTCACCAGTTTCACCTGGAACTGTTTCAGAAAACTACATTTTCACAACGAAAAAACCACAGCTGATATTCGCCGTCAGCTTTTCATCGAGAGCAGACGAAGCCACTTCGGTTACTGTGCATCTGGGCACGCATATTTTTGAGAAATTCTACAAACAGCAGTCCTCTCGAGTTCTTCATCTACATCTTATATTAGAATTCCATTTTACTCACCAGCAGCGAAAGCAAATATTGCACCAATCAGAAGAATTCCTGGATAGAAACCTTGCAAATAACAGTAAATGACAAAAACTCTTAACAGAAAGCATTCAAAAATTTTTGTTGTGAACAAAAGTGGAAATGATAGAAAAACGATGCATAAAAAGAAGTATGAAACGACATTAATCAGCGAGCATGAATTATATTATACTAGGCAAGCGAATGGGAAATCCATTGCCCTTCACACAGCAAGTCAACTACTCAATCTTTCTCAACATTACCCTAAAAAACAAAATTTTCTCACACCAGCAATTTAGATAGGCTCAGTAGCGTTGCTCCCAAAACATCAGTTGCTTACTATAGAATGGCCTAGAGCATCACCATTTTCAAGGCAATTCTCGCCGGAAGACTCAAAAGAGAAGCATTTTTGTATCGTTTTCTTTGATTCCTTCAATAAGAATAGGTCGTTTGCTCCTGAGCGAACTCTCTCAAAACCACGATGCCGTTGACAAAGTATGAAGGCAGCTTCAGGTATGAAAATGAGCCCTCGCGGAACGAAGTCAATCGGTTAAGAACAAATTGTATTCATGTTGTGCTCGTTACCTTTTATAATATTAGCGTGACCAAAAGTTCGTGGACAGATCCGGTTTCCGACTTCCTTCTTGCTTAAATCATGAAAAGCAAATAAATGACCAATATAAGGTCATCATAGTTAAGCACAGTCCGTTGCCAGCGATCCGGCAAAAAAAAATCTGCTAATCATGACAACCTTATTGATGATGTATTTGTTGTTTCCCTTGATTTATGAGTAAAGGAAGTCAGAATCTGAAATGCTCACGAACTTTCAGGTCACTCGAATAGATTCCACTACGCGATCCTTGGCCACTTCGTCCTTTCCTCATCACATTCATTGGTAAAATCCGCGCTGCTGTTCACCAAACACCTTGCTGTCCACATCTGCGTTTACTTTCTCCTACCCGAACACATTATGTCGTCGACAGACGCTGTGTACCATGAGAGAGTAGCGGCAAAATAAATAAAGAATTCATTATCCTAGAATTTGCGGTTGAAGCTTGCAGCTTTTTGATTGCCTGCAAAACACGAAAATTTATCGAAGTCGATCCAATGTCTAGTATAGGGCTAGTACATATGTGTTGTGGGTACAGCTACGAATGCTAACATTGTTCTACAAAGGAGCTGCATCAATAACACGATGTGTAGTAACTTTCATTGAAAACTATACATACCTATGTACCTTTACGCTGAATCCTACGGAAGAATCTATGGCAAACAATTTTCTGTTTTTTTTTTCACATATAGCCATGGGACACAAGACGCATGATGGTTACGATATTTAACGTTGTTTAGGTATTGATCTCGAGGATCAAGGTCAATCTCGTCCAAGGGAAGTAGAGAAATGAAGAAGAAGACCCTGCGTTGCTCGGCAACAGATAATTGAGGAAAACTGTTCCAATCACAAGACTCATCGTCATAGCCGCATAGACTGCAGACCCCGTAACTGACGGAAATGTGTTCACAATTTTTATGCTCCATCCGTCAAGATGTTGCATTAGTTGTGTTAAAATAGGAAAAGTTTCGTCGCAGCATGGAACTGCAATATTTCAGCTACTTCAAAGTGATTAACATCGAACAATGTTTTCACAAAGTCCACATTACTGCTGGAGATCTTTGCTGTCCAGCTATTTCGGAGCTATTTCGGCGATTGGCAGCTACTGAACTTTTTTGCAGAAATCACCACCCCCGTAGGCCAACATCACAGACAGTAACATATAGAATATTCAGCGCAGTGCATTTTTAATACAATCGCTTCAACTAATGAGCCTACTCTGAGAGATCAAAAAAAGGAGTACATAAAACATAGCAAACCTGGAACATATCGGCCGGGACCATATACGTCGGACTGCCCTTCACTAACATCGTCTCCCAGTATATCCGTCTCCTGCACCGGATCATAGTACAACATGCCGTCGTAAGACACGGCGGGGCCACCATACCTACGAAAAAGCTCATTAGTAAAGAACTAAGGGTTGTAAAACAATGAAAAATAGTAATTAAAAAAGCAAATCCACTACATTACACCTCAATCGCAATTGCTTTAGACATTTATGATAAGAGTCGATAAATACTTTGCACTGAGCGTTAGGCTGTAAAATGATTATTTATGCATTTCACTACACACATTGGCGTGCTAAAAGTATAAGTCAAAGTGGTTAGTAGGACAATTATGGATTTACTGAGGAAGAATACTTAACAGAAACAAAACTCACATTGCTAGTAGAAAATTTAAAGTAATTCACAATAGAAACCTTGTTAGTAAGTAACATCTTATAGGAAACACACCAAGTGGGCCATTTTGCAGACCGTCTTAAGATAACGAAAATATTACAAGTCCCAGTAGCAGAGACAAATGATGTAACAGGTACAGCTTTAAAAAGTGGATTGATTGTGATTATTGATTCAACAGATTATCACAACGTGTTCTCTCCTGGTAGCGGCGGATGGCCCCTTTCCCTCGCTTCGAAATTCCCAACTTCCCTTCCTCGAAGACATTCATAATCCTTCCGCTCAGAGATAACCTTGGAAGATGGTGTGACAAATCCCAGCCTGGAAAGAAGAACGAAGACCCATTCCGCGAGCAAGGGGAGTCTGAACGCAGTTAAGCTAATTTCACAGCTATGCGTGCTCGCATGACAACAAAGTCTTCTACCCGTCCAAATACGTGCCCTAATATGATTGCCTTTGTCTCCACCCGGAATATTGTCAGAGCGACACTCTTCAGTTCACCGTTCACAATTTGCCAATTCGACTCCACGAAAATCACCCGAACGCTTTAATTTGGTCAGTTTTGCCTATACAGTCTCGTTGGCCTACAAGTTCGGAGCATGAGCTCGTGATTTCAGTGATATAATCCGCGCGAGACAGAAATTTTCGCCCTTGCTAAGAATAGCGGGAAAAGGTGCTATTCCAGTGTAACAAAACCTAGGCCGACAGGTCGGCTGACGGAGGAAAAGTGTCACACAGCAAGTTTGATCGATAGTCGCCTGGAACAAAGTGACACGCCACACTCCTGCACGAAGATTCTGTGAGCAAAGTAGATGCCAGTGTGCACAACAAAATGACAGAAGTGGTCACAGAAGATCTCGTCGATGTGAGAGCAACTATGCATAAACCATCATGAAAGGAATAAAATAATAAATAATAATAAAGGAATTCAAAAAAGAAACGTAAACTGGAACTACAAAACACTGTTTCTCAGAGCTTTGAGAATACGGCATTCGTTTGGTCGAGCCCTTTGGTAAGACTGACCACACAATGCGTGGCGACTGTGCCAATCCCAATACAGTACACACTTATTTCGAGCCCATTTCGGAAAAAAAAAACAAGAAATTAGAGTTGCTCAGAAACAGCTTCATAAAAAAGGAATGAACTTTTTCTTAATTTCCAACATTTTCTGCTCCACATCTCATTGGCATCTAAATCACCCCATACGGAGACGAGCATGAACGAGTCCTCAAGTCTATAAGAGCTCAAGGAAAAGAAACCAGCGCACCTAGCTGAGCTGTGACATTTTGAACTATGACGCGCGATTCGGCGATTATTCTGGGAACGGCACTATTTTAATGAACGACAAGAAGAGTTGGCGGTAAGAGAATGCGATGTTGAAGTGTAACTATACCAAGACGGAGACTAAGAACGAAATCCAGACGTCATCTTTAAAAAAGAGCAAGATAGCCAACAAACATTCAAATAGCTTACTCATTGTCGTGGTAGCGAAGCAGGCTACTCGGCATTTCTCTGTATGGAACACCATTCACCTGGAATTCAAACAAATCAAAATGGTTTTTAGATCAATTCAAACCGTTTTATTATATGTACCATTTCCTCCAAATATAACATTCAGGTGAGGATTAAAACAGTCCACCAAAACACTACGATAAACCTAGCACATCAACGGAGATTAATAAGAACCTCACAGTGAAAAGCCAATGCTGTATTTTCAAAACAGGAAGAATTGTGAAAAATAACAAATTGCAAATATTTGATCTTGTTTTTGCTTTGAGAAGCATACCTGGAACTTGAAAAACGGCACGGTAAAGTTCATATCTTCACGACACTTGACAGAACACCACAACACAATGCGCTGTTACACAGCGCAGAAAGCTGTATTGCTCAGTAGTGCTTCAATTTATTGGCTTACAACGAACTCTTTCCACATTTGTGATTCATTTTTACATCTACCGCGACCAACTAGAAGGACGAATGAAATTTCAAGACGAGAGTCGTGATCACAATCAATCCCTAGTATTTACTACACCGCCTGCCGAGGACCCCTTCGAATGCGAAACCTCAGGCTGTTTTTGGAAGATAACCGTCTCTAATTCTCTTGACAACGACGTTTTACTAGATCTCTGGACATTTTGCATGAAAATAAAAGAACGAGATGAGCCGCCCTACCCGCAATTCAACTGCCCGAAATGTTGTTTAAATTTTTCCGATAACCGCTGTTTTCCCTTCCTCACGTCAAATGACTAATTCGAGTCATACACAAGAACCAGTAAAATCACAACAGTTCTTGATAGGAGCAAAATGGAACGAATACATGAACGACCAATAGTTGATAGGTTTTTAAGCCTTGAAAGGCAGCGACTGAATAATGCTCCAATTCGAGCGTCATCTTCACAAATAGTGTCGACGTTTCTGTCGACAAAATAGAGAGCGATATCATGCCAGATATACAAGAAGCTAAATTTGTTTCAGCCATGTTGAAGCAGCTAGGTATTTATTTATTCATTTATTTATTATATGAGCAAGCCATGCAATAGGAATATAGGAAGCGTATCAATGATGATGGCTTTGTCAATCACAATTATAAGTTATTGGACATCTGGTTCTCTGAGATGGGTGAAAAATCATAAAAAAACCATCGCACGACCCGAGTTCCTCCAATCGTCACCTTCCTGTTATCAAAACCAAAAAGAAGAAAAAATAGAACAGTATGAGAACAAAGAGCCTCACCTCCCTAGGAACGTCATCGTATCCAAATCGACGTTCCGTTGGATGACTCCGCGACATACTCTCAGCAGAGAGTGGTGCAACGGAATTCGAGGTACGTCGTAGCACCTGAAACACAAAAATTACATCTCAGTATAAGTCGACAGCTTTCATGAAGTCGATGATTCACTTTCTTCGCCACCGAGAATGAAAGAGGACAAATGTACATATATGGTAATAGCAGGTAGCAACTGTTTAATGCCGGAGATTTTCCAAGAAACAAGGTATTCTTCAGAAATGGTGTCACGAGATTACTAGCATGATCACAGGTGTAATAATGCTGACGTATGTATTTGCTAGCAATGATGTTGAAACAGAACATGATACTTTATTTTTTCGGTGAGTGTTTTTAGAACGTGGGAAAGTGTTGAACGCTGGGAGAAGTCGGGAGTAAAAAAAAAACTTCCCGCAGCTAGCAGCGCAATTTCACGTATAACAAACAAAACGGCAACGATTCCATCATCATGCCCACATGGACATCCCACAGGAAGGTCGAGATTGGCAGTAAGATCGCGTTCAGTCCGTCTAGGAAAACGGACGTGATGTTACGGCTGTTTGTCACATCGTATTGAGAAATTAAAAATAACCTAATTGACGATAAGGGAAAGTAAAAAAGAAGTAAACATAAAGCGCTCCACATTATCAGTCCCTTGGTGGTGTGTCCTCGCATTAGCTTCCCATTCAGAATCGCTGAGGCAGGGTGATTCCGTATTTGGCCTATATAATATCTTGTTATGGCCAGTCGTCATACCAAGCCACTGTATCTACCTTCCCAGACGAGTCCGTTACTAATTTCCTGGAATGCTTGATTAGGCCAGGTGCGACTCGACTTCTCCTCGGGTGTCAGGAGCGCCCCCTACTACAGCACCTCGTGCGCCCCATGGAGAGTTGCTCAACCGAAATCGAAAAATCGATATCGTATTTGTGGTCAGCGTGCTAAATAACGCACTTAGGAAAATGAAGCGAAATCGTTGGTATGGACTGGACCACACTAATTAACAATTATGATAGCATGTGTGGTCCCACTAAATTCGAAAAACGAATGCCAGAACTATGACCAGTAAAGTGAATCTTTCCTTTATACATTCCTATCCCAGTCTCAACTATTATGTGTGCTACTTTTACAAATAGCTGTAAACGCTTGTTCGTGGTTATTTCTGACGCTCTTTTTTCACTTGTCGGCGGCGTTGCAACTATAACGGGGCCGCCTAGCACTTGATACACAGCCGCCGCCGGACCGAGAGGCTCTTTAGGGACCATGTGAAACTTCACAGCTGCGTCGAACAAAAATTGCGGCTCGAACGGAATTCGAACCCACGTCTCGCGCCTATCCGACGCACGTGTGTTAACCACTACACTATTGAGACGACGGCTTTCCTCCCCAACCGCGTCGGTCGTTTGCGCTCGAGTAGCACCTTCCTTAAGCCCTAAGGTTTTAACGTCCTCCTTCTCTTAACCTACAGAGATTGAGAATCGAAGAGGAGAAACTCGTTTGCACTACGCGTCGCTCACCAAATTTATGAGTAAATGCTGGTGCTGCAACCCATGTGCATCACTTAACAAAAACAAATATGAAGAATATTTCAAGATGCATCAGATCCAGGAGAGTGTGATACGGTATCGGGGAGAGTAGTTCCATCCACACATGCTAGCAATCGATACAATCGCCCAGAATATTCAAGCCTTCCATATCTCCCGAGTTGACATCCTATTTGTCGGAGACGGTAAAGTCATTGATTTTTATTTCGGTTGTCCCCGCATTCATCGCCTACGACTTTGAACAAAAAAAAACAGGTAAGTGAGACTGTACGATATCCATGTCACTGCTCAACACACTTTCGTTACCCCAGTTGAAAACCTTTCACGCGGTCCTCCGAGGTGTTGTCATAGAGCAAAGGAGACCGCTTTGGTCACGAACTCCAACTGTTTGCAACAACTTATTGCCAACTGTCCAACCGCGGAAACACATGATAATATGTGTTAGGTGCAGAATTTCATTACATTCAGAAAGAGCTCCCCACCTACTATCGCTGCAGGTGCACGTGTAACAAATTGAGAAGATCACGACAGAAATTGTAAATAAGAGAATACAAAGAAGAAAATAAACTGCGAAAAGCAATACGTAAGCACCTAAGATACAATGCCTCAAATTACCTGGCCAACGGACATCTCCTCCCTCTTCTGGAATGAGTGCGATCTCTGGGTTCGACGATCGTTCTCTAGCACACGATTGTAAGGACCACGCAGATCGCGAACCCTATAAATAAATCATTGCTAGGACGATAACAGTCCACGCTGAGGAGCAACATGGAAGGCTTTCCCGAAAAAGTAACTTACTAACCTACAGTAACCATATGTGTTTTTCCTACACGAGATAGATACTTCTGGGCCAGAAATAGTCACAGTAATGACGTAAGAAAACCAGTCAAACAAACAAGGCTCAATATGTTGGATAACTCAGAGGTTCAGCTGTAAAAAAGTGAATCGGAACTAACTGTGGTGTTCACCTGCTGAACTTGGGAACAGAAAAGAAAGCATTCGACGTGTAGACGGAGGCAGCACTGATTTCAGAAATTTACTAGGACGTTTAGAAAGTGTTTCCAATATTCTACGGCAAGGATTTTTTACCGACTTTTGTGAATATAAGTTGCACTTCAAATATTTCCACGTGTGGCTTCGGTCCATGCCTCGTAGAATAAATGAACAATCTCTTCAACATTTAATAAAGTGTTTAAATCATAGAGAGACAACCTATAAAATATAACAAAAAAGGTGTTGACTAGGTAATAGTCTTGTTCCTCCACGAAAGAGACCACCAGCGTGTTTATAATTGGAGAACTAAATCAGGACTACTTCTGAGTATTTTGGATTCTCCAAACGAGTCGTATTCTTTAAATGCTAAGAAGTTTCCCAGCTGAATTTCCAACTAAACCGACATCTGCATTTCTTCGGGTTGGGCTTTCCCACGACTCCCTTCTACGGTCATACTGGATTGAATTAAATGGCTCACAAAACAACCGTGTGGAGAACACCATTTGCCAAATGGTTGAAGAAGGACTTCATTCTGCTATTTGGAAAACTACTGATCTACCAGTACTTTTCTCTCAATTCTGGCAAATGTCAATTTGTGTTTATCGAAGGAAAAGAAGGCTAGAAGATCGTCTCAACTGCTACTACGGCCACTTAATATTAGTTTATCTCCTGAAGCAATGAACATATCTATTAGGTTGGTGCAAAAGTTTCCGGAATTTTCGGAGTTCTTCGGGATTTTTTCATTTAACTGCGGAATGCAAAAACTTTCCGGTTTCATGTTTTGCATATATATATAGCACATCGATGTTGAAATTTACCACTAACTATTTTGCCTGCTCGAACGGTATTACCAGTAATTATGCCACGTTTTCCTCAGCTGTCACGCGACCAAATTCGCACCTGTCTACTTTACGACTACAAATCTGGAATGAAACCTTCAGATTCATATCGTCGCATGGTGCATTCGTTTGGTGAAGGTGTTGTGTCCATGAGCACGGTCCACGATTGGTTCAAGAAATTCAAAGCTGGGCACTACGAAGTCGAAGACAAGGAGCGATCAGGAAGGCCGTCGGTGCTGAACAACGACGAGCTCCGCGAGCAGGTGGAAGGTGATCCATGCCAAACCGCACGAGAGATGAGCAGCAAGCTTGGGTGCCACCATTCGACTGTCGTTCGTCACTTGGCTGAGATTGGAAAGGTTTCCAAACGAAATGTTTGGGTCCCTCACTCCTTGAGTGAGCGCGACAAAATTCGCCGCATGGAAACCTGCACTGAGCTGCTGTCTAGAAGGCGTACTTTTGCTTGGCTTGACGATATTGTTACTGGAGACGAAAAGTGGTGTCTGTATGTTAATGTATCGCGTAAACGATCGTGGACGGACGTTGGGCAAGTGGGAGAAACAATGCCGAAACCAGAAAAGCATGAACACAAGGTGATGCTCTCCGTTTTCTGGGACGTTCGCGGACCAATTTACTGGGAGTTGCTCCCACAGCAAACCACGGTGACTGCGGAGGTCTACTGCACACAACTGGAGAATTTGGCTGATGCCGTACGAATTAAGCGCCCAGGAAAGGCCGTTGTTCGCTTTCTTCATGACAACGCTCGGCCACACGTCTCTAAGATGACTCGCCAAAAAGTGTTGGACCTGGGCTGGGAAATTCTTCCTCATCCACCATATAGCCCAGACCTTGCCCCTTCGGACTACCACTTATTCCGTTCGATGCAGCACTTTCTAGATGGAAAACAATTTTCTAATGATGAGGAGGTGAAAGTGGCCCTTGAAGAGTACTTTGGCTCAAAGCAGCCAGAGTTCTACGCATCTGGAATTCACGATCTACCCAATCGATGGCGAAAGGTCCTCGAATGTGATGGAAATTATTTTGTTGAATGAGCTCCATTTGTTTTTGAAATAAACATTTTTGATTGAAAATCGTGAAAATTCCGGAAACTTTTGCACCAACCTAATACTTACCGCAGCTTTTCGTTGATCACGGAACGACATCAATATCTATAAATAATTGTAACCACTGTTTGAGAAGCTAAAACTCTTCCAACAGTGATGCACCTTAAGGAAGGATTTAAGAAGAATGTAAAATGTATGAACCATCAAGATTGCGCCATGCTTCCGTCCGAATCGTCGGATTCTTGACCTGATTGAAAGTTCACGTATTGCATGCGGTCAAATCTAAAGAAACGATTGTTAGTAACTGGAACGAACAGTTACTAACAATCGTTAGTAACTGTTCGTTCCAGTTACTGACAATTGTAGGGTTACGAAAAAAGGTAAAAGGTAAAGGCATCGGCGTTGATCAGTCACCTAAGGACGCGTCACTACCGCATTCGTATTCAATCTATGATCGAATAGGCAAGATGAATGCGTATTTGGCCTATACAATGACTTGAGCGGTCAGCCGCTATACCAAGTAGGTGTCCTTAACTTCCCAGACGAGAAGTGCCAATTTAAGCGACCCCCGTAAAACGGAAGGCTTGGTTACCCCGGGCGGGGATCGATCGCTCGACAGTGCGGGTGTCAGTAGCGCCTCTTACCACTGCACTACACGGGCTCTGAACACTACGATGGGAACTCGTAAATAACTAACTCAATATAAAAAAGCAATGAATAAAAATGAGAACGACTGCTAACAAAAACTTGAATGAAACGTCGACAACGCAAGGGCTTTCCAGAAAAACGTTGTTACACCTTAACGACCAAGAATCCCCTCTCGATACACTACTAAATGTAAGATAAAGAAGCCGTTGAAATATACCATTTTCACTTTCGATTGGACACTTTTCAAATCAAATTGGACGTTTTTCAAACCACGTCGAGCGTTTTTCAAACCAAATTGGACGTTTTTCAAACCACGCCGGACGTTTTTCAAACCAAATTGGACGTTTTTCAAACCAAATTGGACACTTCTCAAGCCATTTTGGTTTGGAAAACGTCCGAAGTGGTTTGAAAAACGTCCAATTTGGTTTGAAAAACGTCCAATTTGGTTTGAAAAACGTCCGACGTGGTTTGAAAAACGCCCAAATCAAAGTGAAAATGGTATATTTCACAGGTGCGTGCATGAATTACAGCTTGTATTTCTCTTCTTCCACACCCTCACCAATCAGACATGAATTGCCAGCTTATTGTGCTCATAGCTATTGTCGAAACAATTGAAAACTGGAATACGTGAAGAAACGAACCTGTTTGAGAATTCCACGCCCTGATTGTCATGTCTCTCGTATGAGACTAATTGCGCGCCAGAAGACTTGTCTGGATACGGATAGTCAGACATCGATCCACTGACTGAAGCAATGCGAGTCGAGTCCAATCACACGTCTTTGTGTCGGCACACGATTAGCACATAAGTGGGCAAGGCGATCCAATCCTTCTTTAAATGATCAGTGCGTGGAACGAATCTGAATCGTGAAGAAAATTACGAGCCAACAATGCGTGCGAAAAGGAATCGTGGATTTTAATTATTTGATTCGCATATAGGCGTACTAGCAGTGAAGTGGTTAGCAGGATATACAAACATGAAAAACACTAAATAACATAAACTAAAACTCAAATGGTTAGAAAGAAAACTGAAACGGATACATAACAGAAACCTCGCTAGCTACAAGAAGAATATATTTTCAGAGTAGGCTATATAGCAGATCTTTTCACGAGAGAATAGACTGAAATTTAAGTTCAATAATGACTCAATAGGTATGTTCTGCTCGTGACAAGGAAATAGACAAAACAATACGTTCGCGAATTGAAATTGTCTTCCATGTGAGCAGCGACCGAATTCTTGGTAAGAAATGTATACCAAATCTGTCTGCAAATGGATCGTTACCATGGAATTCTCGATGAGATGAAATACCGGGATTATGTCGGGAAATCTGCCGAAACTTCGAATGATGGTAGAGCGGAATGGAATGGAATGATGGTAGATTTAGTGCCAATGTAACGTAGGCCTTTTCGAAGCTCACAACATGGAGCTCATTGCAATCAACGAACCAGGACACTTCAAATGTTGTCTAGAAGAACCATCAGGCCATCGGGATCATGCCAAAGTGCTAAACTAATGCGGAAAATTCAATGAGAAAATCACTGTATATGGAAGAGCGATATCCCTCACAAAACCTTTGCAAGGGTTACTCATTAAAGTATTTTTTTTTCGACTGCTATTTATGATCATTGGCCCTTCCCAACCACTAACTATTTTTTCGAGTTCGACAACTGCTAGATCAGTCTAACCGATGTGAGAATTCCTTATTTGACCACCCAACACTTCGACCTTTTCATCGTCTTCAGATTCCTTGAACTTCCGCCGTTGAATTTACATTTCATCGTCAGTAACGGTCAGTATGTAAAAATCCCCGGAAGACGACGGGAAGTTTGAAACGTTAGGCAATCTGAAAATCTTCTGTTAGTAACCTTGTGAGGTAGGAGAAAGAACAGCGAATTCGTTTTACTTCTGTTTTTATTCATTTTGGGGGTTCAAAAAAGATGACTTTCTCATTCTTCCGCTGTCCTTATTCTGGAGAAAAACTGTTTTCTTGTGCTATGTTCATTCCAGACGTGTACTGCTCTTCAGCTTCTGTCTTCTGTTTTCCGTTGTTAGATAGTTAGATACTTAGATAGTTGAAGGGATTTCGCCTTTCTTGCCGTTGAAATTTTAAACAGATAAACTTAACAATGGACAAGCAAGCAAAAGGAGTGTCCAACAAACAATGGAACAAGTTAATTCAAAGCACTCCTGAGAATAATTGCAAGATTGAGAGCACACATCACTAATATTGCTCACACCTTTCACAAAGATACTATTCGCTTGAAAACGGAGACCACCACAGTGAGCGGAACGCATCGATAGGTCACTAGTGGCTGAACAATTTTGGAGCGCGTATTGTCAGTGGAGCGCTCATGCCGTGCCTACCGGCCAATAGCGTCGGGGGGCGGTGGCATGCCGAGGGCGGCACGACTCTCGATGGGGTTCAGGGGGGGGGGGTGGGGCGAGTTTTCAGCCACTAGTGACAAATTGATAGCGCGCAGTGAGCGCCCATCACCAATTGAGACTGGATTCCTCGAGCGACGCATTGAAGGGCAAAGCGTGAGATGTAGTGCACCGTCTGCAACCGCGCGTCAACCAGCGCACTTGGCAGCGAAAGTGAATGAAAAGCTGCTTCTTGATCAATGCAGAGGTAATCAGCGTATGATGTGCCTTATAATACAGTGTCCCGTAATAGCCCGGGCTATCGTACAATTCTTACGTAAGGTAATTCGGCACTATTCCACTTATTGCACTCCAGCGGCCGGAGATATTTTTGCCTTTGATAAACTACTGCAAAACCTCTGCTTTGTATTTTCGCTAACAACGGAGGGGGTGAAGACTTCATTCCGACCGTAGCGTAGCGAACAAATCTCATAAATAACGTGAGCGAATACAACATGTTGGGTACCGAGCCAAGGCAGTGATCAAAACCGCCACAACTGTTGACCGCCGCTCTGGGTGGGCTGGCTCTACCCCTTCTAGAACTTCGAGAACATTGTATAACGTTTATATAAATCCCGTTGTTCACCATTGTTTATTGTGTTTTGCTACTTGTTAATAAACCTTCCAACTAGCTGTCGTCTACCGTCCACTCCGTCCCCGGGATCTAACAACTGGCGATCAGGATTTCCAAGGACTCGCTCGGGGGAGGACGTTTGGGCCGAATCGTAAAACGACGCCATGCAGGTGACAATACCTGCGGCGCTTCTGCGGACCGTGCGGGCTCGGGCTGGGTCGCCCACTATGGCTCCGCCGCGATGCGGCGGACCATAACGCTTGCCGCTACGGCGCCGAGATAACCCGACGTCGTGGAGTGAGCCACGCAGGTCGACCGAGATCGATGCTTTGGTCATTGATCACTCACCTTAGAACAATAACAAAAACTATATAAACGGTTCTACCAGCCCAAATACAACATAATTTCGCAAAAAAATGAGCTCTATCTAATGAGCACATCCGTAGGTTCGCTTAAGGTACCATTAAGAAGAAAATCTCAGATTTGGAAAGCGAAGGTGTAGGTACACGTCTTCTTTTTCACACTAGAGCGAGGATTTTGTTTAGATTCACGTCCTCTTTTATTCACTACAGCGAGAATATTATTTTACGTAATAAATACAGTTTGCTGAAGGTGCTCTTCAAGTGTGGTTATTCTGAGCTAGTTACTTTGATAACGCTACTTCGGAATCTAGATCTAGAACATGATTGCTTGCTAACGCTGAAACTAGCGGTAACAGATTGCAAAGTAGCGTGTTATCCCGAAAAATATTTGAATAGATCGACCTGCTTCCAGAGACCTGATGAAACGCCTTATAAAGCGAGACGCGGAGAGAAGACTCGTTATTGATAGGGATATCTCGAGGTATTTAATAAATTCCAAATTTTATAGACCTAAAATTAAATAAATTTTGTAGATTCGCTAGCGGTTACCACACTAGAAGGGTAACAGCCAGAGAAGTTCGACAGTTTTGTTCCAAAATGTCGCGGCATATCACAAGGAAGACCGTTTGAAAATGTAAATGTATTCTTGTATAAAACGAAGCAATGTATATTTTTCACGAAGTTTAATCCATAGTCAATTTCATCTGAAGCATTTCATGTTTTGCAAGAATATAAGACTGCCGTAGCATTAGCAATTTGTGAAGAGCACATGCTTAATTTGAGAAGCTGAAATATGTCAACATGGAGGTGACATGATGTCGAAAGTAACCAAGATCCACCGATTGATGAAAGTCTTCCGAAGATCTACACTTGCTTTCCAAACCTGAGATTTTCTTCTTAACGGTACCTTAAGCGAACCTACGGATGTGCTCATTAGATAGAGCTCAATTTTTTGCGAAATTATGTTGTATTTGTGCTGGTATAACCGTTTATATAATTTTTGTTATTGTTCTAAGGTGAGTGACCAGTGACCAAAGCATCGAGCGTGGTCGACCTGCGTGGCTCACTCCACGACGTCGGGACATCCCGGCACTGTAGCGATAGGGCGGCATGGTCCGCCGCATCGCGACGGAGCCATGGTGGGCGGCGCAGCCCGAGCCCACACGGTCCGCAGACGGAGAAGCGCCGCAGGTATTGTCACCTGCATGGCGTAGTTTTAAGACTCGGCCCAAACGTCCCTCACTCGACTTGCTCGATGGTTCTGACCTCCAAGTCCTCGCCCTTATGCAGCAGCAGATGCAGCTTCCCCAGCTATTCTGAGTGTTGATGTTGGTACAACTCAACAATACTAACGATAAAGCAGTAGAGTTGCGAAAAAATCAGTGAAACATAAATCATAGAGAAACAAAGTTCGTTGTCGAGTCTTGTGCAAACTTTGAAGACATTTTTCGGTTGGAAGAGAATTCACAAAGACTATTTGAGCAGCAGTGGAATATTTTCGACAAAGCGACTGCTACTGAAAACAAAAGCTGCCATTGGAGGTCACTAAGTTATCGCTTATCGCTTATCTTATCCTATCACACCGCTTTGCGAGGAAATGCGTCACAAGCGCTCAGTGTTTTCAAAGGGAATTCCTATTCGCCGATTAAATAATGATAGTGATTGAGGATTGATAAATCCCCACATTTGCTGTTTTGCTGTTTTGCAACTCTCACTGGAGTGATATCAGGTGACGTTCATTCACCAGCTTTCGGACCAAGCGCTATGTGAGTCCCAATCCACACAACCGTCGCTCATTTGTTCGGATTGTAATTTCCTGTTCTGTCGACCTTGTTGTTCTTGAAACTCCGGTTCGCGTGGTAGTTTTATCGAGCGTTCTGTGACATCCTACTCGTGTGCTGCGAAACGTGTTGAAATCTCAGCTGCGCCTAGGCTGTTTTTGTTGGATAGAAAAAGTTTTTAGACTAAAATGAAACAGATGAAGACAGATGAAGAACCTATTGCGTGCGCGAAAAGGGTGGGGGACGTTAGGTCCCCGAGTCGGCTCGGCAAAGGTGGTCTGTGCGTCCTGTGGATACAATTAACGGAGACTCGCATCGTGGCCATGCTCGTCGCACATGACGGCGCGGCGAGTGATGGCCGCGTCCGCCAACTATGCCATGGTGACCCGACGACAACCCGATCATCGTCGACGGTCCACAGCTCGACCAGATTTTCAAGTAATCAATGGCTCGACACCTAAAGGGCCTGAGTGAGGCTGTCCTCAGTATTCACTTCTATGGAAACCTGTATATGTTTCTACTCAGAATTTTGAGCTCTATCGAATGAGCTTAACCAGAATCTTCTCAAAACAACCGTAAGTGCACAATATTATTATTTTCGTTACACTATCTTCGCTAAGTAGACTGACCATTGGCCCAACTAGGTAAGTGGCGGCTGCTAGCAGGGCAATCGATCCAATAGCTCCCACTGTTAGTTTCCAGTGGGACTTGATTGTATCGATTAGTGGAGCGATATTAGGCATTGTGAAGTCCGCAAACCACTGGTGCTGCAGCGGTATGCCATGCGACTTTGCCTGGAATATTGAGTGCTGCGGAACCGATATGTGGTAGTATAGACCCCTTAAGTAGAAACTTGTTTGGCTGTTCCGAGCAGTGTGCTCTGCACTGTTCATTCTGGGGTGTTCGAAGTGGAGCACTGTGTTGGTTGTCTCATTCAATGGTCCACATTTAGCGAGGAACTGCTGACTGTCGCATGTAATGGTGATGAATGCCGGTGTCGATGACTGACACGTGGTTGTTAAGTGCGCTCCCAGGGGACAGTTGTAGCACCCCATAAGTCTGATGACTCGGAAACCACATGTTTGATTTGAGACAATTTCTGCCACATTGTGTATGATTTTGGATTCAACTCTGAGCACGAGTTCCTCCTCTTCAGACGTTACGACAATGTCACTTGCAGTAGTGGATATGCGTGACTGCTAGTCTGTCTCGGCAACCACCATTACGATACGCTTCTGATTGCTTCTTTGAATTTTTATTTCCCGTTCTTCTGTACTTTAGAATAGCCTTTTTTCGTTGAAGCCAAAAACCAAGATTGATATTACAGTTTATTCGGGCTGACGTTTCGGCGTCCTCGCCTTCTTCAGAGCCTGGAACAAGTCGAGTTCAACCTGAGAAACTACCCACTCAACGCCGCATCAAATTCTCAGAAAAAATAAGAGAAAACTGAATGACCATCGAGCAAATGAAAAAGGGGGTCAGAAAAGGCTAACCTTTTTATAAGTGGACTAGTGAGGTCCACTACACACCCGTAGCTGGTAGGATACGTGGGTGACTGAGGGTTCACGCCTAGGGACCACCCGCCTAGAGAACTTCTGGGGCATGACCTGGTAGGTCAAGACCACACATGTCGACGAACGGTGCCAGCTCCTGGGTCACCGCCACACACTCGTCCTTCCTATTGATTCTAGGAGACCTGGCCGCAATCCAAAGCGCTTCTAGCGTACGTCGCGCCGCGATTTCGGTTTCACGCGCTAAGATGGAGACTGCGACGCTAAAACAGCTGTTTGCGTGCGCGCGCACCCTGTGGTCGCCCAGAGGGGTTGCCGGATTGGACTTTCGCAAGCCATCAAGATGCTCCTTTACCCTTACACATAGCGGCCTAGATGTTTCCCCAACATACTCTTGTTCGCATGACAGGCACTTGATGAGATAAACGGTACCGGCAACCATGCAATCTCCCGGTTTCCCGAAGGGGCAGATGGGACAACCCGGTGTGGTGCATATGCGGCCTTTTCTGACCCCCTTTTTCATTTGCTCGATGGTCATTCAGTTTTCTCTTATTTTTTCTGAGAATTTGATGCGGCGTTGAGTGGGTAGTTTCTCAGGTTGAACTCGACTTGTTCCAGGCTCTGAAGAAGGCGAGGACGCCGAAACGTCAGCCCGAATAAACTGTAATATCAATCTTGGTTTTTGGCTTCAAGTACAAGACTTTCCAAGTTGACCACAATGCCAAGATTCATCGAGAGCCGGACGTGGAATGTGCTTCAAGAAGTACCAGCCAACTTCACACGGCTCGTCATGGATATTCTGTCTCTAAGGCAAAGGATTGTCTTAGCTAGGCAGGCAATCCACTTCCTCCAACGATGCCTGCGAAATGGTCTGATTCCGAACTTCATACGACGGAAGAAGATCATCGAACCTTCTCATCGACCAAAGGACGAGAAACGGCAGAAGAAAATTCAACTGCACATTCTAAGGACCTGCATTTCTGTGAAACGAGATTATATGTATTCGTTGCTAAAGAAGTGTACTACCAAGGAATTGTGTTGCGAGCGTCTCGTGCCGAATCGCCTTTGGAGGAGGATTGTGGGTGAGTCGAGGAATATCTGTGATTCTATTCGCTTTAATGCCAAGTTGAATTTGAAGAGAAAGTTTGAGAGATTGATGACCGAAGAGCGGTGTATTGGGGATCAGCCAAAAGGTTTCAACCATGTTTTTCGTTCCATCCAAGGCTGTGAAGATAATGGGAATGAGATTCACCGTCCGAGGGTCACCGTTATAGGGGACATCCAGCTGTCGAATAACGCCCTATCGGTGTTGGACCTGGGGCCCGGTTTCGCTCCTAATCAATCGTTATGCCAGACTGCCATGCGTCGTATCGTTGGCAACTTGCAGTCCCTTCACGACAAGTTGCGACAGAAGGCCGCGATCGATGAGCGCACCGGGGGATCGAACCCGACAGCCACTGCTGCCATTCCACCCGCTCCTTTTCCTGCCACGTTCTTGAGACCGCAACAGCCGCATAGCGCAGTGGATAAGAAGTTCCGCGCGTTCACCACTTCGCTCCTGCCAGTGCTGCGCTCTTTTAGCGGGAAACGGCTGCGCTCAAACCTAACGTCCGCGCATAGGAAGGGACTTAAGGAGCTAAGGGAATTGGGAGAGTGTGGTGCTATCAAGATTGGGGTAAGTGACAAGGGTGGGGAGTTTGTAGTTCTGCCACAGGATCTAGACCGCGCCATAACCCGGTACCATCTTGGGGATACTACAGTTTACCATCCGTCCTCTTCAGGGGAGTTCGTAAAGCAGTACCGCAGGCTAAACAAAAGATGGACGGACATTGCTAGGACAACAAACCTACCTAAGTCCTTAGTAACGCGACTAAGGTGTGAGCTGCCCCTATGCCCTGTACTATACGTACTCATCAAGACCCATAAGCTCACCCTTAACAGCCTGTCGGTACCTGATCCCGCCACTTTCAAGGTTCGACCCATTATCAGTAACATCGGTGGACCTACGGATCGCATTGCCTGGTTTCTAAACCTGATTATAGGCCAGCTTCTTCGCCACATTCCTGCCCACCTACCGAACACCAATGCATTCCTTCAAAAGCTACAGTCATGTAGACTTGAGAAAGGGTGCGTTATGGAATCGTTCGATGTAACCGCATTGTACACTAACGTCTCCAACAACCAAGCTCTCCAAGCTGTGTCAGAAATGATGACTCAGCATCAAGCGGTCATGAACTTGTACGGTTTAAATGTATCACAGGTCATGACGCTGCTGAACGAGTGCTTGCAGTGCAATGTGTTCAGGTGGTCTGGCGAATACTATAAACAGGTTAGAGGTCTTGCTATGGGTCAGAGGTTAGCCCCAGCCCTGGCCGTGACATTCATGTCCAAAGTTGAGTCGCCAGTTCTGCAACGGATGCCGACCCTCTATTGTCGGTACATTGACGACTGCTTTGTGGTGTGCCCAACGCAAAAGGATATGGATGACTGCTTTGCGATACTCAATGAGCAGTCAGAGCACATATCGTTCACACGGGAAAAACCCACAGACAGCTGGCTGGCTTTCCTCAACGTCCACGTCCAACTCACCGAGGGGGGTTTCAAAACAAGATGGTACCGGAAGCCTGCGTCCAAAAATATCATCGTGCATTACTCCTCTGCTCACCCTGTGGCAATTAAGAAAGCTATCGCACGGAACATGTTCCGTACCGCATCTATGGTGTCATCCGATGCCACCCAAAAGCGCCTCTCTTTGTGCATGGCCCGCGACATCGCTAAACGTAACGGTTATCCCTGTCCGGAGCGGTCAAATGGAAGCAGAAGAAGATCGGCTGGTGCAGACAGACTTGGAGAAGACAGAACGAAAATTGCATTTCCTGTGCCGTTCATCTCTGACGGTATAAGTCATGCAATACGAACATGTCTCAGAAAGGCTGATCTGCATGAGTTAGTAAGGGTGGTAGAAATACCACCCAGAAACCTCAAAAGCCAGCTTGTTCGTAATCGCTTGTATGACCGCATATGCACCACACCGGGTTGTCCCATCTGCCCCTTCGGGAAACCGGGAGATTGCATGGTTGCCGGTACCGTTTATCTCATCAAGTGCCTGTCATGCGAACAAGAGTATGTTGGGGAAACATCTAGGCCGCTATGTGTAAGGGTAAAGGAGCATCTTGATGGCTTGCGAAAGTCCAATCCGGCAACCCCTCTGGGCGACCACAGGGTGCGCGCGCACGCAAACAGCTGTTTTAGCGTCGCAGTCTCCATCTTAGCGCGTGAAATCGAAATCGCGGCGCGACGTACGCTAGAAGCGCTTTGGATTGCGGCCAGGTCTCCTAGAATCAATAGGAAGGACGAGTGTGTGGCGGTGACCCAGGAGCTGGCACCGTTCGTCGACATGTGTGGTCTTGACCTACCAGGTCATGCCCCAGAAGTTCTCTAGGCGGGTGGTCCCTAGGCGTGAACCCTCAGTCACCCACGTATCCTACCAGCTACGGGTGTGTAGTGGACCTCACTAGTCCACTTATAAAAAGGTTAGCCTTTTCTGACCCCCTTTTTCATTTGCTCGATGGTCATTCAGTTTTCTCTTATTTTTTCTGAGAATTTGATGCGGCGTTGAGTGGGTAGTTTCTCAGGTTGAACTCGACTTGTTCCAGGCTCTGAAGAAGGCGAGGACGCCGAAACGTTAGCCCGAATAAACTGTAATATCAATCTTGGTTTTTGGCTTCAAGTACCAGACTTTCCAAGTTGACCACAATGCCAAGATTCATCGAGAGCCGGACGTGGAATGTTTGTATCATGTTATATTTGTGTAAAGTAAAGTTCATTCTTCACTAAGACCCGCGTGGCAACGGCAGCTCCACACTCACAAGGAGCATCAACTACACTCGGCGTACAGCTATAGTTATAAACAACATGAAACATTCTATGTGGCATACTTCGAATAAGATTATCAAGAACAGTTTGCTGTACATGAGCCCAAGCATCAAGAATGGCGTTCTTCAGATCAGAAACTGAGGTGTAAGTGGTGCCGTTCTTATAACCATTGAGAACAAGAGTGCCCCACAAAATTTACACCTGGTCCAGATCTGGAAAACAACTGGGCCACTCTAAAAGTTGGGTTCTGTTGGAATCGAACCAAGTCGTAGTTGACCTCGACACGTGTATGGGAGCATTGTCTTGCTGGAAGATAAGATTGCGGCTACGAACTCTTCTCAAATAAGGGAGCAGGTGTTCTTTCAGTACATCCTGATAATCTTCGCATTCCATATTACATGGGACAAACTCCAAGGCAACAAGTCCGCATCCAGAAAATGCAGTCCAGACCATATCACTTCCACTGCCAAAGTTGCGTCTAGAGAATACTCGTCTCTCCTTTCTTAGATCCCTCCAGTAGTGCTTGTAGCCGTCCGGCCCATCGAAGTTCCACTTTTTTCATCGGAAAATATCACCTGAAAACTAGAGATGCTTTTCTACACCCACGACTTATGGACAAATCGCGAGGTGAACCTATAATTTTGCACCGGGGTGTATAAACTGGATATCACCACTATTTCTCCATTCGATTCCAATTATTTGATGAAATATATCCTAATTGAAACCCATATATAATTTTAGCACAGAATTGTGCTCTCGATGGTTTTCCCCAAACTTGAACAAAGCGATTGAGCTCACTGAAGAGAGCTCGAACTTCTGATATAGGCGCATGTAGGTGTTATGTATGTTCGAATCCTTACAGTGCCTTACGCGCCCTCTGCATCGCCGCCAAGATCGCGTGGGGCAAGGACCCTGTGCAGGTGCACTCGGTGAACTCGCCAATGGTCCTCAGGTACCATCACCTTGCGCGCGCCATGAGTTGGCAATTAGGGTTCCGTGCAGAACGTCCCCCCTTATAACTCAATAGCAACATAGAAAACAAGACTAAATGATGAAATAGAGTTTTTTGAAATTATTCATCAACTGAAATTCAATACTGAATTGTGGTAGTAGTTTATAGTAAAAGCGTATAGTATTCATTATTTTATTTATTTATTTATTTATTCAAATACATGCATTTGAAGCATTTTTTTCAGATTCCCCTTGCAGCGTCCTCACAATTAGAGTTTATGTGTGGATGTGTCTACTGATTCTCTGTTCTGCTGTATAATTTTCATTCTGCAATTACTGTTATTCATTTTAATCAGTTATCGAGGAGTCAATGAATTTTATTGGTCAAGCATCGTTGAACAGAACATTGGAGGAGTACCTTTCTCAGAAGCTTCTGGGAGGAACTGGAGGTTGTTCTTCGTGTGAAATATGACTTTAGTCTACAGAATAAATAAATAAGTAATTTAGCAGTGAAATCTCGACCATATGCGGGGGCGGGGCTTGCTTTTCACACGCTGAATAGGTATGATTCGAATGAATTGTACTCGGTAGGTTTCTTCAGTCACTGAGAAATGTGTATAGAAATAAAAACTAGAGGCAAAGTAGATTTCGACTGTATAAAAACATTCGTTCACAAGTCAATTTCTACGGACATGGAGTGGGTGGAAGAAAAAGCAAAGCCAGAAAATAACTCCGGTCTTAAAAAAGTGAACATATTTTCAGATTTCTTAAAAAAGGCCATTTTCACGAAGTATCAGATCATACACAAAAATTTAGTTTTTCAGGAGCGGGAAGGTTGAAAGGAACCACCTGTTTTTACAAAATAGCCGATCAAAAATCGCACCCCCCCCTGCCCCGCATGAAGATCCCTTTTTCAAACGTTTATTTTGCAATAGAAAGATGGCATGTTCCGGTGAAATGGACCTGTGAACGAATGTTTTTTATACTGTCGAAATCTAATTTGTCTCTAGTTCTCAATCCTATACACATTTCTTAGTAACTGAAAAAGCTTACCGAGTACTATCCATTCGAATTATACCTGTTCAGCGTGTGAAAATCAAGCCCTGCCCCCTCAAGTGGTCGAGATTTCACTACTAATTCTGTAGACTGAAGTAATGTTTCACACGAAGAACAACCTCCAATATTTTTGTCGCTTCGAACAACAATTAAATGTTTAAGCTGCACTTATTTTCAGAGATCATTGATTTTGCGAACTCATTTCCCCTCACTTGATTCGGATCCATGGCCAACTGATGGCACAGTTGTTCAGAAACTTTTGTATTAACTTTCGCTATTTTTGATTCAGGAGAAGCGAGCTGCTGGTGTTCCTGAGGGTTCTGTATAGACGGTTCAGGACGTTTAGGCAGTATATCGAAGATGTTTATGTCGATTGGCTTCCAACCGTTACATCAAATTTTGTTATATCTATTCGAGTGTTGTATTTATATTTATTCGAGTAATATTTTGAGTACATTTTCGTCACTATATCTATTTTTTAGTTTTTGTTTGTTCATTTATTTTTAATATATTTTTTTATTTTCAAATTAATTTTCTTTATTTATTTCTTTCTTCAATATTTTTTAAATATTAAATAGCATACATCAGTGAATTATCAGCTTTCACAAATGAACGGAGGACGAAGGGGGGGGGGTCGTACTATACCGGCCGTAGAGGGGGGGGGAAACGTAGTAATTTTACGAAAATCGCACCCCATGCTTGACCCTATTCCAAAGACCTCTCCCTATTCAACCATTTAGTTACGAGGCGTTGGTTCGAGACCCTGCTATCAAGGGCTGTGCCGATACACTACAGGGTGCGTCAAAAGTCTTTGGACTCGCTGTTTGAGGATAATTATATATGAAAAGCGCCCTGCAGCCATCCAAACTTTTATGCGTAACCATTATACTGATCTTGCCCTACAGTATAGTAAATTTTCCTTACTGATCGTTGGCCTGTTTGAGATGTCTGGAGTAAAAGGTTTGCGCACTGCGATGGCGAAAAGGCACAAGGAGGGAGTGTCAGGCGCGGACATTGCCAGAACTCCACGTATCCCAAAGTTCACGGTGTACTACAACTTGGATAGGCTAGAACGGACGGAAACAATGGAGGACAGGCCAAGATCAGGTAGGCCGAGAACTTCTACTGCTCCTGTAGTCGTCAAACGGATACGTGACAAAGTGCGCCGAAATCCGCGAAGACCCATGAGAGAACTCTCTCGTACTGAAGGCGATTTCGAGTGCTCCATCAGACGAACTGTCAAATACAATATCAGAGTGGTGCGTACAAAAT